>NDGM011188039.1:0-11626 GCA_002564305.1 Octomys mimax
AATCTAAAGAAAATGAATTCCAGGAGGTCAACTTTGGAGAGTTTAAATAAATAAGAAAATTATTTGCAAGTGGAAGGATCCATGAAGATTAGGTTATTTCTTAGAGAACCATTTCTCATAGGAATGGCAATGGAATGAAGAGAACAGAATGAAATCCGGGGAGCTGCACAGAGCTGAAGATTTGAAATGCCCAAGAGTAAGGATTAGGTGTGAGTGTTAAGCAGGCAGAAGGCATATCAGTGATGGCATGCAAGTTTAAAACTAGGAAATATATAATGGCCAGGAGATGAAATACACCCCAAAGGGTGTATGAGGTGAGAGGAAGACTGGGAAAACACAACCTCTTTATTAGACGCAAAATACAAATAAAAATAGAAAGATAATTTGGATCAAAAAAAGGGCAAAATAAGTTCATTGAGAAAATTTCCCCTTGTTGATAGCATGTCTTTAATTTGGGAACTGGACTGGGAAACCCTGTTGTTGAAGGATAGGGAAGCAAACTAGATGTGGCAGGAAATTGATCAAAGATCATTCAGATAACAGGCCCTGATGACTTTCAAATTAGAATGCCAATTATTGATGATTCTGGCTCTGGGGTACTTAAAATACCATTTTTGTTACAGTAGAAAACTATTCCAAAGAATTTTTAGACATAGTGAACTCTAAGCCTGCTTCATTATTCAGTATATATGAGGACACAAAGTGGAAGTTTATTTTTTATTATGAGAGGTTCATGATCATTTCTGAAAAATAGTTCATTTTTATAGCTCTTTTCTTCTTTCTTTACAACAACAGTAGAGTACTTTCCATTTTCCTGAAGTGGGAAAAGACACTTACCTTGCGTTGAAGTGACTTGCGTTCACAGTATGAATGGCAGCTCTGTCTAAAGTGAGAACAGCCAGGCTGTGTGTCCCCAAACTGCCAACGACTCAGGGCATTAGGGAAGAGTAAGCCAGCGATGAATTCATATCAGTCTTGTCTTCTGTCTAAAATGCGAACATTTTATTTGGATGGCCTAAAGAAAGTGTATGATATTTTTAAAAGATTACCTAAACTTTCTCATGAAGGCCACTTTGTATGATGCTTGTGACAGATTACAAGGTACAATGTTGCAAGGGTTTGAAGAATGTAGACAACTTGCATGTACAGCTAGAAAGCTATTTATCATTAGCTGAAAGTGCCTATATTTGTAGATGATTATAATTTTTTCTTAGGATGTCCAACAATGATTTAGTTCCATGGGAAATAAGATGCTTGAAACAAACTAGTTATCTGGAGACAAGCAACTTCACTAGTGGAGGTGAAACTAATGGTAGAGTTTTGGTGGGTTAGTTGCAGTTGTTTTAAAAGTTAAACAAAAGTAGATTACCTGCTTGTCATCCATTATTCAGTATAAGGTATTTTTCTTTTATCTAGTGGCTTGAGAGAAAAGCATATCAATTGTAAAACCATTTCTATGCCATTTCCTCTCTTATTTTGTTTCTAATTTTTTTTCTGTCTTGTTTTTATACAAGAATCCACAATAACCTTTGATACTCTTGTGGCTTTGCATGAGCTACCCCAAATTTCTACTCGCATGTTGCCTTAGACTAGATGCTTGTGTGGAAACCTTTTAGACACACTGGTTCTACCGGCTTTTTTAGACTATGAAGAAAAGTTACGATAAAAGATCCAGGTAAAAGATATGAATGAATTAAGCTTTAAATATGCATGTAATTTAACTTATGGGATATCCCCATATTCTTAAGAATTTGAAAAAAATGTAGATAGCAAATTATCTCTTTCTTTTTGATATGCAATTAGTGAGTTGAACATATTTCTAAATAAATGCCTCATAGACACCAAATGTGCCCATCAGTAGGGGTTTGATTAAATTGTGGAACATCTATCTGGCATAATACTAGCAATTCTGCTTGGAAAAGACTGCCTGGGCAGAAGACAGTATGGACAATATAAGTTGCATTTTAAAATCATGCACATGCGCACACACACACACACACACACACACACACACCAAGTCTAGGTAGGTATGTGTCCAGTGGCCTCAGTGCTTACCCTCAGGTGGACAGATTATAGCTGATTGTTCTGTAAGTAGAAAAAATAATCCAGTGAATATTATTTTAAAAAATCATGGTCTAATTTTTCTAGGGCTTTTGTCATAGGTTCTGGAGCCATAAATCCGCAATTAAGGTGTTGGCAGGGTTATGATCCTTCTACAGGGTAGGACTCGCTCCTTGCCTCCTGCAGCATGTGGTGTTTGCCAGCAGTATTTGGTGTTCTGGTTTCAGGGGCATTACTTCAATTGCTGCCCTTGCCATGCATGGTCTTCCTCCGTGTTTTTGTGTTGGCACATCGGTCCCTTTCCTGCTTTTCTTATAGAAGAACACCACTGATCCTGGGATAGAAGCTTACACCAATCCATTATGGTCTCATTTTAAACTAATCACATCTGCAAAATGATTTTATTGCTAACAAGGTCACATGCCAATGTACTGGAGTAGGACTCCAATGTATCATTTTGAGGAGGGGGAGGGCAATTCAACCCATGCCAAGCATCATATTCAACATATATCTTATCATCAATTTTCTCCAAGACAATCTATTCTTCAGCACTTTACTTTTTGTCTCTTCATTGTCAAAATGTAGAGCTTCTTTGACTCTTCCTTTTCCCCTCTACATGGGCAGCTCCACACCAGAGAGATCTTATGGGACAGAGCATTTGTTGCATCACCATTTCATACTCCTTGCCACTCCCTAGTTGAGACTCTTGCTGTTTCTTGCTGAGCTCCTACAGCATATTTCTTACTGGCCCTTTCCCTGTTTGTTTCCTAGTACTTGTCTACTCTGTATTTCCCTATATGATCTCGTATGCAGTCCACCCCATTTCTGGTGTGCAATTTTGATCCTGTTATTCCCTTCCTCTAAAATCTCCAGGGCCTTTTCTGAATGAAGTCCCCAAAGCCTACCTCTTTGGCAGGAAAGGTCATTCATGACTTGCTGCTGCCCTGTTTGTCTGGTCTTAGTTCTCACCATTCTCCTATGCAAACTCTGGGCTGCCAGCTAACTCAACTGCTTAGCATTTTCCAAAATTGCCTTGCACTTTTTTCTCTCCTCACTTTGACTTGAACTGGTTGCTTTCATTGAAATGCTCCCCCTCTTCTGCTTTTTCTGTGTTTTAGATGTTGAGCATTCCCTAACATCTGTGTGTAAAATTTGTTCCCTAGTGTGGTGGTTTTGGGAGAGATGTTTGAACATGAGTAGAAAAAGACATGTACAAATCACCAAATAAAGGCAAGGGAAGATTAATGCTTTAAATTAGGTACTCTAAAGTATTTGGGGTTCATATCAAAGTAAAAGCACTTTAATGGAAGGATTGGGAAAAGCTCTGGGAGAAGTTGATATATCAGAAATCAATGAAAGTTATAAAGGAAAAAGAGGGACAGTCTCTGCCAAAAATGTATACACACTTCAAGAAAAGAAAAATAATATGATTTTTTTCAACACATGGTGTTACCTTGGTACCGGAGACCCTAGAGGATGCGGTATATTTCAGAAACCCACTATACTGCTGACCCTTCGAGCAAATATTTAAAATACGTGTGCAGCAATCTCAGTGACCAAGGTTACTCAAGCAGCAGTTTGCCATTGTAATAAAAGTCTGGAAGCCAACGGCCATCATTTTGAACACTACTTGTAAGTGTAGAGGCCAAAGGTAACTGTGTTACTCACATGATATCGTAGTAAATTGAGCCTTAAACTATAAGGTTTTTCTTTTTCTCATGTTTGTGTACATTGTTTTGGTGGACTCTATAAATGTGTGTCTACCCATGGACATATGCATGGTGGAAGGCCCTTAAATCATTGAAAGTGTGCTGCTGAAGGGGACTGTGAGATCCTGGTCTTAGTCTCTCTTTCTGCTTATGTTGGAGATGTGACTGTTTGGTCTGACACCTGCTCCTACTCTGATATGCAGCGATCTACACACCCTCACTGGAGGCCAAATGAAACTGTCTGGTCTTGAACTGTTAACTCCCCACACTGTGGGACAAATGGGCATTCTCCCTTTATAACTTAGTTGCCACACGTATTTTATTGTAGCAATGTAAAGCTGACTAGTACATCTCTTTCTCCTGTTAAATGATTAATTAGTTTTCATTGACTTCTCAAAGTTCCATTATCTCGGGGATTTTCTCAATTACTCCATTAAAGTGGTCTTACCTTCAAACAGGTCCCCAGGCAATTAGGGTATCTGATTTAAGGCATTTATTTTGTCTTGCCTTTATTTTGTGATTTGTATATATCTTACTCTACTCATGCCCCTTTCAAGCATGAGGACTCTAGGCTCACACATGTGGATGTCCACCCCCCTAATTGTAAGGCCCTGTGCTGGGATGGGGGATTGTGAACCCTGTGTACCTTTTCATTCTCCGTGGTGGCCTAAGACACTGCTTTGGTGTTTGGCTTTGAGTTATTAGGGATTAGAGCACAAAGAGGGTGATGTCGATTTCAGAAGCACTAATTTAATCAAGAGAAGTCTGAGTGTAGATGACCAAATGTGCAAAACGGCCTGTCGAGTCTGTTTGACATTTTCCTAGTGCATGAGTTGTGGAGCTGTTGGTTTCCACTTAGAGACTTTTCCTATGAGCCGGATTGAGGACTTTTACCTGTCTTTCTCCTTGTCATATAGGAGGTAGGTTGTATTTCCTCTGAACATAATTAGCAGATGCTGCAGTTGGGTCAATTTGCAGGTCATATAATTTATCTGAATTAGCTTAATATTCTATATGCAAATATGGCAAATGAAGCAAAGTACTTAATTTGTAAATTTTATCTTTACAAAAAGCCATTTCTGTACTTAAAGCTACCAGTAAGACAGCATTATGTCTTGATTTTTTAAAAAGTCTTTTATTTATTTATTTGGTATAGGGTCCTGCTATGCAATTGAACTCATAGATCCTCCTGTCTCAGCCTCCCCAGCACTGAGATTACAGGTGTGTGCCACCATGCCTGGTTTCAATGGCTAGCTTGGCTTGAGGCTGGCATGGAAGGCAGTCCTGAGTTCAAACCCGGGTCCTTGTGCTTGTCAGGCAGTTGCTTAGACCACTGATCTATCTGCCCAGCCCTATGGCTTCAATTTAGTGAATTATGTAAGCTAAATGTTGAAAAGTAATCAATAATGTCACCCTTTTCAATGAAAGTATAAGTTGGGGAACATGAATATATGATGAACGTGCTAAACTATGTTTCTAAAGTTCTTTTACTAAAAGATGGCATTAATGTAAGACTGCTGGGGAACACAGTCCCTTACTTTGTTTCTATCCTGCCACAAACTTAGTGGCTTTGCTTAGCCATTCTCAATTCATGTTTCCTCAGCGTAAAAGTGGAGAAGCCAATGTTTATCCAAAGTTTTGTTGTGAGAATAAAGTGAAGTAATTTATGTAAAATAGAACAGTATTTGCCACCTAGTGATTTTCCAGTGAATGGAGATGATTAATAATAATGTTAATATTAAGAAAGGCCAGATACTTTGAGATTTAAGCATAGTTTTAGAGTGGCAGAATCATCAGTTTTATTTGCATTCACCAAGTTTTTTTTTTTAATCTATTAAAGGGTCAAGGGAAAAGGTAAGAAATAAGAGAATCTTTAATTGGATAGCATGCTATATTTGAAAAAACTATTTTAATTTCAAAGGATAACTACAATTATAACAGAAACCTCAGTTTCAGGTAAAGACCCAAAGTCTCCAAATTGTCCCTCAAGTAAAGTAAGGGCTCAGTGATGAAGTGTTTCTGTAATATTTTAATTTTTGTCTATTAGTGACTGTGATTTTACTATTTGGCTTAATATAACATCAGCAAAATCTTAAGGATTGTTCCAGCTTACTTTTGGCATTCAATAACTGTGTGAATAAAAAAGGTGGCATCATGCAAAGCCACAAGAAAAATGAGGGGTCTAATAGGTGAACAGATAAAGATAAAAAATATTAAAGCACATGCAAGTCGGCACAGGGGCCGGGGGTTCGATCCCCAGGCCTGCCATGCTGGCCCCGCCCTCAGGGCATGCTAAAATGGCAATTGAGGCTGGGTGTGGTGGCGTACACCTGTAATCCTAGCTCTTAGGAGGCTGTAAACAGGCAGATCACTACAAGTCCAATCTATGTAATGAGACCCTGAACACCCTGTACAACCTTCACTAGAATACAAAAAAAAAAAAAAAAAAAAAAAAGACCAGTTAACTCACAAAGGGAAACTGGAAAGTTTTCCTGAGAACAAAAATATACTCTATAGTGAAGAAAATAAAGAATAATATAAAGAGGTACCCATTTGTTCCTTTCTAACTCATTGTTTTGATGTAAAGTCCGTGACACTGAATCCTCACCTAGAATACTGGTTCAATAGAACTGGTACAACTTTTCTAGAGGCAGTGGCTAGTATCCATAGAGAACTACATAAATATTAATACTTGTAGCTCCTCAAGCTCTTCATTTAGAAATTAGACTTAGGAAGGTGATAGAAAATAGTACAAAGATACATGCTACATAATGGGCATCACAATGTTATTTAAAATTATGAAGACTAGAAGCAATATCAATGGTCAGTGTTATGGAAAATCATTCAGTTCTATACCATGCAGTCAAAAAACATATTTTAGAATATACATAGACTGTATACCAACTTGAAAAATGCTTATAGTAGTATTGATTGAGAAAAAGAGAACGTAAAATTATGTGTACACCAAAATTAAAGCCTTATAAAAATATACATGAAAAAAAGATAAGAACAATGAATACTGGTAAAAGGCATTAAAATTTCTCCCCTGCCTATAGTCTGCAAATTTTCTTTTCCATAGTTTTTTATTTTACACAAAAATTTATAAAATAAAAAGCACTTTTCTCCTCAGTGAGATTTACTATTAGGCAAATATATTGTTGCCTTGTGGACAAGTTTATCCTGGCCTCTAGGGCAGAAGCTGAATGCTTAACTAGGTATTAATTAGCCTTAGATTCAGCACTGGGAGAGGGTAAAGGTGTCAGAGGTTAATACAAGTTTTGATTAGAATAATTTGTATAATGAAAACTCATGTCTACGTTGTTTTGGTAAGTTTTCCTTTAAAAAGGTTAAGGATATTTTAAAGCCTAAGAATGGCAGTGACTTTTAATGAAAACCTGATAACAGAGAATGATTTTCATATACATCAAGTACTTCTAGCTTCCAAGGCTAACAACATAAGAGCAATTAGTTTATCTTGAACTGCAATTTATCACACTATTTTCCTGTCAAAAAATATAAGAAATTTATGATTGCATTTAATCTTCCAAAAAATGTTTCTCTGCATAAATACTGAACAACCACAAACATGCTGCGCTGTTGAGTAAATAAGTCACAGAAGATGAAAACGTTTTAAAGACCTCACTGAAAAACCTCCTTTTAGCCAGCCCAAGTTTTTCAGTGACCTTCAAAAGGATCAGGCCCAAGATTCCTCCTTCCTTTAAGCATACTCTGCCTTGAGCTTCTGGAAACTGCACTCATGATTTTCCCCTCCTCTTCCCACAATAAGAGTCATCTAAAAAACACTTAACTAATACTTACTGAATTTTACTATTCAGTAGAATTTTTTAGGCATTACCTCATTAAACAGTCCCTGTACCACTTTGAGGATTACGAGCTTCCTTTCATAGGCAAGTAAGCAGAGTCACTGAGAGCCTCAGTGATTTCCAAGTCATTCAGGAGGTGATAGACCTGAAAGGAAGACCCAGGAGCCTGGTCCCAGAGCCCTGGACCTTTACCCTGTGTCCTGCTGTTTCTTACAATGCCTCTGAGTACAGATGGGGGAAACAGAACCTTGGAAACCCAAACACAGGCAGGCAGCTCTGCAAGGAATCCAGAGAGTGAAAGTTTTGTGGGTATCTCTTAAGCACCAGGATGGGAGGCTATGCTTTAGATTACCTAGAAGGCAAATGTGATGAGATAGGACTTTTAACCACCCAATTACAGAATGGTACAGTGAGGTTCTGGTACTGCCTTAGGCAGGATCCTATTGATTTTGCAACACATTATCTGTGCTGACAACAAGGAAAGCAGCAGGGGTGGTTTAGGAGGCTGCGTTGTATGGGGGAACGTATTTGGTTTGTTAGCTCCACTGAAACTGGGTTTATTTCTGAACTTTAAGTCCTCAGCTTTATTTTCTTGTTGGTAGGGATCATACTACACCATTCATAATTCAGTCCATAAAACTTGATAAATCATACCACCTATTCATAACTCATTCAGTAATTAAGCGAAACAATATATTATGGGCTCGGAGAACAGCATAACTGCAGACAGAGTATAGGATTGATGCTCTCTTTGGGAATAATGGTGCCTGGCCAGGAACCGCCTATTAGCAAGCGGAGGGAGAACTTTCAGGCAGGTCAATTTCCCTTCAGAAAATTCTATCAGGTCATTCCAACATATGGCAGGGGGCTGCCACTTATTATCTGGGTAACCTGGAGCAATTACTAAACCTCTCAGAACCTCCACTTATTAATCTGTTAAACAAGGATAATGTCATTGACCTTGTAGGGCTCTGATGGGGATTAAAGTTAGATAATAAGGCCTTTAATCACTAACTTACTTTCTTATTACTTTAGTATTTGATGCCATTTAGCAAATGTTACCTTTGGAAAAGTCTTTAGCTGTAGTTTCTCCAGGTTCCATTTTTATTACTATCTTCCTCAGAAATTTGTTTCTTCATTTCTTCTTCTGCCATTCAATCAGAACTACAGACATTTTAATTTCCTAAGGTTTAGAAATGAGGAGATGATCATGGAACAAATTATATTCTGGAAAACAAGGAGAATAAAAGACTTTTATAAAATGAAATGTCAGCTGGCAGGAAGAGGTATTTCTGTTGGTTTAAAATGAGGCAAAACGTGAGTATGGATTGGCATAGGCTCTGACATTTCAGAGAGCAGTGAAGTATTTGCCCAGGTACCTAGGAGGTAATTTGTCACTTTGGACTCGTAAGGTAGGAGTCAAGAAAGCAGCAGTAAGCAGTTGGCTGACTTGGAAAACCGATTGGTGTTCTCAAGAGAATCTGTTTTATTTGTTTAGTGCATAGACCTTTCTTTGGATAGGAACCTTAAATAGTATATTTTGTGAAAAAAAATCATTTCAGGAAGAGAAAAAGGCTTATATTAATTATGTTTAGAATTTTTTTGATGTCTTTCATAGTGGATTGTTAATGTTAAAGAGGACTAGAGGGCCAGCAAGGGAGCTCAGTGGTCTAAAGCACCTGCTTAGGCAAGCTTAGGCAAGCGCAGGGACCATGGTTCACTCCTAGCACCATGTGCTGTGCCAGCCCTGTCCCCAGGGTGGGCTGAGCTGGTCACAAAAAAAAGAGGACTATAAAATTCTTTTACTATAAGCTCTTACCTTACACCAGAATTCCATGTAAATCTTACTGGACAGCCAGATTAACACAGTGAAACAGACATCTTTGAAGACCTATGATGAGCCTGGAAGTTGCACAGTGGTACAGGGCATCTAACATGATGTAGAAGAAACAACACAGTCCTTCTCTAAAAACAGTAAGGACAGAGGCACAGTGAAGGCTCACAGTATGAGAAAAAAGAGCTTTTGGTACAATATGGTAAAGGCTGCATGACTGGTGCACATGAGGTGCTTTGGCAACAGTGAGGAGGACATCAATATTTTTAAGAAGATTAGAGCAAGGCCCATAAGAATGTGATACTCAAGGGAAACGTGAAGGTTAAATGCTGTTTCAAGTGAAGGAGACAATTATGCACAGGTATCAAGGCTCAGAGTCACTCAAGATACCCTGGGGGGGTCAGGTGATTGCTTGGCTCTATATGAGTAGAGCTGAGGTGGAGAAGGGAGCTATAGAAAACAGTCACTGAGGTGGGAGAGAGCCAGAAAGTTAGGTATCGGTGAGTCCCAGACAGAGTGCCGGTGTGGGGAGCAGATAACATTAAGGCCAGGGAGGTCAGGTAGGAGGAGAGGAGGGCTATGTTATTAGGGAGGTTTTGGCGACATTCAGGAGAACAGCTCCTGAGAGGCCAGACAGAAGCCAGGCTGATTTGGGAGGATGAGTGAGTGGAAAGGGAGGGTAGACAGGCAGAAGGCATCACTCTGTTAGTCATTTTGTCAGGGAGGAGAAAGAAGGAAAATGCATCTTGAGGGAAAGGGCTGTCTGTCTGTGCCCTTGATAGACAAGAACACCGCGATCGCTGTGTGCTTGAGTGTTGAGCCAGGAAAGAGCAGGCAGCTGAGGATACAAGGAGGGAAAATTTATGGAGGCAGCTTCCAGAGGAGGTGACGCAGCCTGGAAGGAAGCGCGTGCATGGGAGCATAGTGCCTGAGGAGGCAGGGCAGGCTTCTCTCTAGACAGGGAGAAAAGACACAGCGGTCAGGGGAGGTGGGAAGGAGGAGGGTGACTTGCATGGAGCTTTCAGGCTCTCTGCCAGAGGGAGCAGTAATGACATTTACTTTATTTTATTCTTCTTTCTTGGAATTACTTAGTCTTTTTTGTTTACATTGAAAGAAAATGGAGAGACTGGAGTAGTAAATCATTGCAGGTTTGCACAAAGAAATTACACACATAGCAAACACATAACTTTCTCTTTTCCTGTTCTGGCAGTGCTTTTCTTAGGAAAAGAATTCCTGGTCAAATCTTTCCAGTCTTTTATATAATGAATATCCAGACTGGCTGAGATCAAAATTAGGGCACTATAGAAAGGATTGACTAGTATTTACATCTTACTGATTACACTGTAGTTTGCTATAATAATTCCAGCAGGTAGTATTATGTAAATACATGAAATAAAAATAAAACACTACATTGGCACCAAAAGCTGAGGATGTTATTGTCTGGATTTTTAAAATTAAGTTGAACTACTTAAACATTTTAAATCTATAAAACGGCAATATCACTTAGTTCACTTTGATAATAATGTCAAAGATACAAGAGGATCTGACTGAATACATCTCTTTAGGGACCCTGGTGAGAGATGGTGTGCACAGTGGGCAGAGCCCAGCACTGTGGCACCAGATAGGCCTGGCTAATGTCCCTGCTCTGTTTCTTATTTGCTGCATGACCTTGGACGTGTGACTTCACTGTGTTACTCTCTGTGCTCTCATTTTAAGAATGGGGTAATGACTGTACCTACCTTATAGTATTTTTATGAGGATCAAATGAAAGACCTTTCATAGTTCTTAGCAATGTGCCTGGCACATAGGAACCACTCAGTAATAAATAACTGGCAAAGTGAATAATAATAGTAAAAATAACTTAGTATCGATATGGCTATGTGAGGTTTTCTTAACAGCATCTTGTTTATAGTAGGGATACTGCATCTAATGAAAAATTCTGAAAGTTTCAGATACTAATAGACACCAAATATGGTGAGAACTGTAGCTATTTAAGTTCTAAAGAAGCTTCTTTCCTGGGCCTCTAGCAGGTAGTATGCTGTATTGATTGTTATGTGGTCGGCTCTCTGTTTGTATCAGTCATATTCTGGAAGCTCTTTGGATTGACTGAAAAGGGTAAAACAGCTCTGTGGGGCATAACTCGGTAGTGTCCCAAATTTTCTGATCAAGGAGATTATGGAGCCAAAGAGGAAAGTGAT
>NDGM011188040.1:0-10561 GCA_002564305.1 Octomys mimax
AACCCCTGGTCCCTGTGCCTGCTTGCAGGCACTTTAATCCACTGAGCTATTTGGCCGGCCCTGAACAATTAATTTGAAGACAATAATATGCAATATAGCAACTACTGTTGCATTCCTAAGAAAAATATAAATTAAGTTTGTTCATTAAATGGTTGCTATGTGTGTGTGTGTGTGTGTGTGTGTGTGTGTGTAAGAGAGAGAGAGAGAGAGAACACAAGTGTGTGTACCCCTGTCACAATATATCTTTAGCCCCTGAGAAATAATGACAAGGTTGAAACTACTGGTAATAATTTTCACAAGTAAAAACTATTAATAGTTCCCTAATATAACTCTCATTATATTCCTAACATAGCTCTTATTCTGGCCAGTTAAGCAATGGGACATTAATTATCTACAGTGAGCTAAAGTTTTCTTGATAGAAGTTTCCTGTTTTTTTTATGTTTTGTTTTTGTTTCTGCCTTCTGTGGATATGAAGTAGAAGGTGGCAAGAGAATTATTAGCAAGTACATTATCCATCTTACAGACACAAAATATACAGCCTATGTCTATTGTGGAAACATATCTTAAATTTAATATTTCTAGGAAATTAAAATTCAAGTAATCAGTTATTTAACTTGGTGTCAAATATTAGCCTATCTCATGTGTACGATGAAGTTAAATATGTTAGTACTTTTTGATACTCAGTAGAAAAAGTATTGACCGTCATGCTGGAAGTATGGAAGTCCCTGATCTATGTGATGCTGAGCTGCAAAATTCTTTGCTCTCCTGTATTGCTGTCACTGACAGAACACAGGCAATAGATCACAGCCCTACACTGAAAACACAAGAAACATAAAAGGAAACAAGCAGCATCTGCTTAATGTGGAGACTTGGAGAAAGGAAGTATCATATGTGTCACTAGCACTTAGTGAACCATTGTTAAAATAAAACTCTGTTGTGAAAAATCTAGTAAGCTCCTGTGAGAGAAAATTCCCCACCCTGGGCCAGGCAACAAAAACCAAAAGGCAGGTTGTTGAGTTTCAGGTTTTCCTCTGCTAGCAAGGTGTTCTAGGGCCAGTGACTGTGGTCCCCTTGTTCTCCCTGTCTGCCTCTGCTCATTGGGATGCTAACATTTGCCTCCTTAAGTTCCATGAAGATTAAATGAAGCATCATTCACACAGCACCTGCCCAAATTTGGAGCTCAAGTACACCATCTCATTGTTGTCTCTTGTATGAGCTTGCTTACACAAACTTAGAAGCACCATTATTTTACATCTCACTTTTTTTACAAATTAATGTATAATACTTGTACTCCTTTATGGGGTATAGTATTAGATACATAAATACATTATGTCATGGTTTTTGAAGGGTAATAAGTATGTCCATGCCCTCAAATAGTATGTTTTATTCATTGCAAACACTAAGATTTGCCTTCTCTGCTTATTTTGAGATATACATAAATTATTGTAGATTGTAGCTACACTATCATGTTTTAGAACACTAGAACTAATTCTGTATATAACTGTGTCTTGGTGCCTGTTCTTCTCCCTTTCTGAGCATATTGCCATTGCCTATCCAAGCAGAACATTCTCAGGCAGCTTGGAGACGACAGTGTCCCATCAGTCTGCTGCACCAGGATGAGCTCCTCCTGATTCTCCAGTTCCAGTTCTTCCCCTCTTCCTCCTGTGAAGTGGACTTGTAGCTTTGTACACTGGGTTAAGAGGAGAAAGCAGCCCACAAGTACAAAAGCTAATTTAGTCCCTCTTAGTTCTCACAAGCCTCTCATGTAAAATCCTGTCCCTCAGGAGATCTCATTAGGAGCAGGGATAATTGTTCCAAATATCAAAAGCCACACAATAAAATAAGAAAGCTCTTTTTAGCGAGTTCACCCTAGTTGTGCTGCAAAGGACAGATTGAGCCAGGGAAATTATTGGGGCAGAGACTGGAAAGGAGCTGCAGAAACACTCCTCATAAAACTCTATATGAAGTCATTAGTCAAGAGGAACGTGCTGGAAAAAGAAGAAAAAGAAAGAAAATCTGCAACTAAATTTGTGTAAGGATTCTAAAATCAAGTCAAGTGCATGCTTGTGTATATGCTGGGAACTAGCAAGAAAGACCACGAAGACCCACTATATCAAGCTGCCAAATTAGCAATGGCAACTTCAGTGGCTCCTAAATAGAATCGCCTGGAGATTTCTAGTAGCCACTTCATATATTAGTAATCCCTTAATGAGTCACAGCCTGGTGACAGCCAGACACTGCTGTTCTGGAAACCAAATGCTTAGCACTCTCAGCAGAAACACTGAATGGTAGCTTATGAATGAGTATACTAGAAATGCCATTCTGCCCCCCACAGGGTCTTCATAACTATTGAGCATCTACTCATACACTAAATATATATGTGTCCATTTGACAAATTTATAGCTGTAATTAGTTCTACATTTGATTCTAGCAAGCAGAGGAAATCCTGGGCCTTTCATGCAGCACTTTACCCAGCTTAATTCCACTGACATAGTAAGTCTACTTCTTGGAATCTACCCATAAAGCAGAGCAGTTTTCCTCCTTTATTCTAAATGCTTCTGAGCATGGAACCACTGTTTGGAAAAGTTGTCCTTTTAACATAAATGAAGACATTTACAATTTTGGTTCACAATTTAGTATTCCCAGGTCAGTCTATGTGAAACCATCATAAAAATAAAGTTGATCTGGGAGTACTGACAAGTTTGTACGAACCTGTGAGCATGGGAATAAGACCTAAGGTTTAGGGGAATTGTCCAAAATATTCAGAGTCAGAGTAGAGTCATGACAACTAGCATCTCTGTGGAAGAATGTTCACCACTCACATAGGCATTCAAGTGGCAACAGCTGCAAGAGCTATACAAATTTTCCTGTGAAATTTCAATAGAGAACATGTTAGTCATCTTTCCATTGTAGCACAATATACCCAACCACCATAATGGAAAGGAGGAGATGTTGATTTGGGTTTATAATTTCAGTAGGTATAGTACATGGTCTGTTGGTGCCAGGACAGACTCGTCAAGGCAGAAGTGCACGGTAGAAGAACAAGGAGGACAGCACTGACACAAGGCAGAAAGAGCAAGAAGCCAGTCACGTGAACACACCCTCTAGGGTCATGCTCTGAACAATCCATCTCCTGCCAGGCCCTGCCTCTGACAGCTCACAGAGCTGTAACATCATTGGTGGATGACTTCATGGCTGAGCACAGCTGCCCAAGATCCGACCACCTTCCACTGCCCCGTCTTTGAACGCACAAGATTGTTGGGAGATATTTTAGGTCTGAATCATAAAGAAACTTTATATCCACTCACAGAAACTCACAGTTTATACTTTTTCCTAATGGAAGTTCCTTTCTTCAGACTACAACTGAATCAGATTTAGTTCCTAAAAATGTTTACAAATTTATTAGGTATAAAATCAGTGATCTGAAGAAACACATTATCAGTACTTCCAACATTACTTTTCTCCATGCACCAGAAATTTTACTCATATTCTTTAAGCAGGGCTAAATAAATAAATAAATAAATTCCTCAATATCCTCTTTCTGTCTCCCTTTCTTTTGCAAATGTTCTTCTTACACATCAGTAAATGAAATGGATTAAATATCAAATGATTCCTGTTGGAATTAAAGCAAACATTGAAAATGTCTTATGCTAAGCATAAAATTATTTCAATCCAAATTTTCCAAAGTTAGATTTTAAAAATATATGTCTATGTCTATGAATGAACAATGTTAGTAATAAGGACAAATAGTAGTGTTTCTGTGTTTTTAGTAAAATCCCTAAATAATCCTTGAAGCTTCACAATAGTTTATTCTAAAAGATTTAAAGAAAGATTCACACAAAATGGTAAATTATTCATTCTCAGTGTCTGTTTTATTGTGTCCATATTTCTGTAATGACATTTTTTTTTGAGACATGGACTAGCAATTTACTTCAGGCTGACCTTAACTGTACTGTGTAGCCCAGCACGGCCTCAAACTTGCTATTATCCTCCTGCCTCAGTGCCCAAAGTGCTGCAATGCCAGGCCTGCATCACCACGCTCAGCTTTCATACCTGTGACTATTTGATCTGTCCACATGAGTGGACTAAGAAACACCTGGCAGATGAGTCAAGTACAGTCCTGCTTGTGTCTCTTGATGAGTGACACATAGCCCAACAAACTAGGGAGGGAGAGTCATTCCAGATGGGAGTGGCTCCAAACAATGGATTTAGAACCAAAAAACAGGAGCAATTGCTCCTTCTCAGAAGAGCTCCACCACGCAGGTGCATCCTCTGCTGCCCCACCACAGACTCCTATAACCACCTCTCCATGGGGCTTCCAGGCCTTTGACCTTGGACTGGGCTGCATTCTTGATTGATCCCTGCTGTGTTTTGGCTTCCAACTTCTGGGGCTGAGAAACTACTGGATTCTTTGTCTCTCCAGTGTGCAGATGATCCTTCTGGTCTCCCTGTCTCTGACCCTGGCACCTACCCAGTAAATCCACTTGTGCAATTATGCACATACTTTCTTTGATTCTATTCCTCTAGAGAACTATAACTGGTACAATACCTCATTAATTAAAAGCATCATGATTAATGCTAATACTTTGTGTGCATCAGACACCTTTTCACAGAACTCTTCCTGTGTGTTAATCCTTTAAACCCATATAATCCTGCATCTTATTTATTGAAATCAGCCATTCTGAGAATGAGTTTTCACCTTACCTGTTTAAAAATCTTATATCCATCCTGGATGAAGACAGAATGCAAACCCAAACAGTTTCTACTAAAAATCTCTGGGATTTCACAGCCTTGCTTTGCCTGCGACTTGGCTGGAGATTGAGTTGGTACTAGATGTTTTCCAGCTAATCACGTGCTCCACGATTGTGGATAAATAAAAGCAACTGTTATCTCTTAAACTTCTAAAATACGTTTCTTGTATGAGAGAAATGAGCACTGGTAAGCTTCAGTAAGTGTCCTAAAAGCCTCACGTGTTGAAGGCTTGGTCCCTGTCACTGGGGTGGGTGGAGCCTCTGGGGGTGTGGCCCAGTAGAAGGATCTAGTGACCTCAAGGAGCATTGTGGGTCATCTGGTCTCTTCCTCTTCCTCTCTTTCGTCCTGCAGCTGTCATGAGGTGAGAGGCCTCCTCCGCTCTGTGCTCTCCTCATCGGCAGCCTGGGAGAAACACTGCAGACCAGCCATGGATGGAAGGAACCAAAACCATGAGCCAAAGCAGACTTTTCTTTTTTAAACTTTTGAACACTTTGTTACAATAATGGAAAGATTATTAATATAATCACTATGGCAACTGTGAAAAGTGAAGCTAAGAGAAAGAACGAAGATTAAAGAGCAAATTGCTAGGCAGACGGTGATTGCCTACTTGAGTGATGAAACCCATCACTGTTCAGCCGTGTCAGAAGGAGGAAGAAACCCTGTGCCTCTCCACTACACAGAGGAGAGAGAAGTGTCTTCTTGCTACTTATTTGAACATTTTTTTTCATTTTTTTTATGAAAACTTAGAACAAAATTAAAAAGTTGTTCTGATACAATGAAGTACTGTTCAGACATAAAAAATAAGCTTGAGACATTTATAGCTAAGTGGATAGACCTCAGACCACACTCTGGAATAAATCAGACACATGGAACTACTGCACTGTCTCCCGAATGTGAGAAACTCAAAGAGTAAATAAGGATCAAAATGAGTAATTGATGCTGTGAAATAGGAAGAAATTATTCAAAAGGGAAAGGAAACTTGGAGGGAATGGAGAAAGGCAAAAAATAAAACGATTAAAAACAAGATAAAAAGGAAACAAAGCTCTGTAAATAAGTAGGTGAAGAGAAGTTGAAAGATGCAGAGGGGAGTGAAAAGAGGAAGAACCAAGATATATCGCATACTGGGACAAATGTCCTATCACGAATATGATCATGATGTGTATCTAAATTTTATCAATAAACAATAAAAAGTAATAAGATAATAGTGACAATACACTGTCCAACATTATCTTCAAAGTAGTTACTCAGAGTATGACACCAACATAAAATTCTCTCTTACAAAGAATGTATTAGCACGCTTAGTTATTTTAATGTCTACCTTCCTCTTCCCATTTTGAGGCCTGAATATACATGATTCTAAATACCACATGTATCTGGGTGTGGTGAGGTAGGCCTGCAATTCCAGCACTTGGGAGGCAGAGACACGAGGAAAATTGCAAGTTCAAGAACTGCCTGGGCTACAAAGTGAGCTCAAGGCCAGCCTGAATTGCATAGCAAAAGCCTCTCTCTAAAAGTAAACAAATAAGTAAATAAATATGTAAACGTGTATACTGAGCTTTATTTTTTAACATAAAGTTTGGATTCTGTCTATTGCAGCCTTGCAGGGTATATTTCTAAAGAAAATAAGTGGCTGATAAATTGTCCCTCATTAAAGAACCATTTCTAGTTCAAGATGGAAGGAAGGAAGAAAGGAGGGAAGGAAGGAAGGAAGGAAGGAAGGCAAGAGAAGGAGGAGCAAAAAAGTAAGGGAAAACAAAAGGAGACAGAAGGAAATGAAGGAGAGAGAGATGGAGAGGGAAAAGCAGAGAGAGAGAGAGAGAAAAAGAGAGAGAGAGAGAGAGAGAGAGAGAGAGAGAGAGAGAATGTCAGTAAGAAGTAGAAAAGAAAGAAAGAGAGAAAAATAAGAAAAGGAAATTAAAGAAACTATGGGAAGAAGGCTATTCCCACCCCAAATTGCCCCTCAGTTGGGTTCTGAGGAGGAAAGGGAAATGCGTAGCTTCAGAACATTCATTTTCCTTCTGTTTTAGAGAAGTGAATTTTCAATGAAAATTCACCAAGGAATGGGAATGCAGAGAGAGAGAGAGAGAGAGAGAGAGAGAGAGGCAGAGACAGAGAGAGAGACAGAGAGACAGAGACAGAGAGAACATAAATCTTGGCTTGAAAAGTTTGCTCTGTAACTGGAAGGCTTGGCAACAAATCTATCATAAAAGGATTTCATATTGTCATTGTTTAAAGTCCCTCATATTAAATATGTCATCTCTAATGGCAAGACAAGCAGGTTCAGAATTGATTTTGAATTGAGGAAAATTGGAAGAGAGTTTAGTGGAATCATTATGTTGTCAAGAATTCTTCACATTTTCAGTAACTCAGAGGCTAATTATTTTGTTCTGAGGTTGTTCTGATCGTATTCTGTTTTGTATCTCTCTGTGGCTCTGTAGTCGTCTTTCTCAACCCTTTCATTCTTTCCTCTGGAAAATAAGATACAGTTTGAAGAGGGCACCCCCTGTCCTCTTAGGGGTGAGAAGGAGGTGAGGACTCCACCTCTGTGAGGTGTAGTCTTGGCCCTTTGTTCACAGCACCTGCAGATCAACTAAAACTCCATGAAGTGACTGGGTCTGAGCAAGCAAAACATGGACACACAATTAAATTTGGAGTATATGTGCAAACATATTTAGGGAACCATGTTCCGTTTTCTCTGAAGAAAAAGTATGCTGTCTATGATCACTGAGACCTACATAAACTATATTAACAGATAAAGTCTGTTTTCCTACTTTTCTCTTCTTATTTTATATTTTCTCTGGTCCCTAGATTTTAAAATGGGAGTGGATTGGTTTAAGTAATGAGTTGCAATTATTCATGTCTACCTTAGTTTCAAATACTCACGTCCATCTGACTTTGTTCGGAAATAGGATGTCTCCAAATGAAATAGGATAGGATGTAATCAATTTAGACGAGACCAAGCTAGACTCAATGACTGTTGTTTTTTACAGCAGAGAGAGAGAGAGAGAGTTTTCAGAATGCAAGAAGGTCATGTGACAATAGAAAAAGGGACAGCAAGGATTCAGCAACCATCAGAAGTGGAAAAGGAAAGATGGACTCTTCCCTAGAGCCTTTGTGGGGAGTGTGGCTGTGGGTCACAATTTCTACTCCCCATAACTGCAAGAGGAGGAATTTCCCTTACTTTAAGCTGTCTAGCTGTGGGGCAGTAGTCTGTTACAGAAGCTGTAGGAATGAACGCATATCTAGACATTTTCCTGAAAGAATGCATGGGGCGCCTCTCTTGAACTGGCTGAGGTGTTCTATCTGTGTGTTTCCACTCTTCTAAGTGTTCACCTTTCTAGAGCGCAGTTGTTTGATAACTTGGCTCTTCATTATATTCTGAACTCTAAGAGGCAGTGTCAGAGTTTGGCTCGGGACTGTTGTGTCCTCCACACTGTGTGAAACCCTCCCTCACAGATATTGCTCACTAAATGTCTGCAGGAGAGAAGGAGGGAGGGAGGGAAGGACTCACAGGCTCCATAAATGAAGCTATCTTTCTTCTATCTCAAACTTATTTCCAAAAAGATTGCTGATGTCAGGAAAACCTTGAAATTCACTGCTGTGTCCACAGACTTACTAAAGAGTAATGCAACCTTTTATTCTAAAATATAATTTAGCATTTGTGGTAATGAGGTCATTAAATTTTACAACATCTATTATGCTCAGTATTAGAAAAGGGAAATAATAATGCACTTTTAGCATTACTAAGGACTCTAGAAATAATCTTTTCTATTTTATGTTTGTGTAAGTGAGAAAACACAGCTCCAGGAGATGAAGCAACAGAAGTCGTGTGGCCTGTCTTCCAGCTTTGTATCTTCACATGACAGGTCGAGCGTGATATAGCTCAGGCAGTCTACACTGAATATAAGGTAGCACCTAACACAGTGTAGCATTGCTTAATACAAAAATAATTGATCCTGAATGAAATTAGACCTACTAAGTTCTTACCAACAAATCATATATATTTTTTAATTTTTTAATCATTTAATGAGAAAAAAAGATAAATAGCAATGAAACAGTTTCCAAACAGGTTATTAGGATGGTCACAATAATAAATACATTGCATATTGTTGTCTTCATAGTAGTTATTCAGAGGACAAGGTGCACACATGGTATCTTGCATAAACAATCTTAGTACAAACCTTTAAATCCTGAGGACATTTGACTGACCTTGTCAGATAGCACAAGTTACATTTTTAGTTATTTAGGTCTTGCTTTGACTTGGTCAAATCACATTTTTTAAAGAAATCTCTGTAAATGCTTAGTAAAAGATGGGACCTTTAATGTTTGTTTTGAACTCTTACTATGCAAGATTTTTATTCATTTTGTGACCTGGAGGATGGAACCCCATTTCCCCATGAGCTGAAACTCCAGATACTCTTATTTTTACTCTTTTCAAACAAGCTTCCCTAAATCATTAAATTCCCCCACCCGGGCTTGAACACAATATCTTCCTGCTTCAGCCTCCCACAGTACAGTTAAGTCTTTTGATGATAAGAAAATATTTTCCTGGTCCCCAGCTGACTTCTTCTCATGCAGCGTCTTTTGGATTGTGGCACAGACTTTCTGTTCTGGAACTCTCTGGAAACAAGTTCTCGTGTCCCACTTCATTCTCACCAGTGAAGATCCCTGGTGATGTTCAGCTGCATGTCAAGCCCAAGCAGCCCTTTGTTTTTCTAATTTAGAACATAAATAAATATTAGTTCATGATAGAAGATGCTCTCATGCCATACTAAAGAGGGCAGTTGTGAACTTGGGGACAGAGCTGGCAGGATTTTAAGATATATAGAAGTGTTAGCTGCCTGTTTAATGTTGACAAAGAGATGTGCAAAGATTCCTTTTTGAGATGAAGAAGGTCATGGAATTCACCTTGCAAGTGATAGCAAATCCAGACCTTATCCTAACATTGGAGCACCCCTCACTGCAGCAGGGCACAGCCTATTCTGACCAGCTTTCCTTTCAGGATGCCTCAGTAGCTGGTCCGTCCAATTCCTCTGTTTACTGATTCACAGTCATAATTTAAATAACACTGGGATCCACTTTCCAGGCGTTTTATTAGCTTCTCTGAATTGATTAATGCTCCCTAATGTCTGCTTGAGGGGGGGGGGGAAGACAGCTATTATGTTTTTCAGTGTGTGTAGCCTTTTAAATTTTAATTTTTGTCACTTTACTCATTTATATCACAGCGCCACCTACAGGTCTGAATGTTTATTTCTCAAGAGGAGTAAAATGCAAATCTGGACTCCATCAGGCTCCAGGCAGCCACTGAATTAGTTTATTTGCTGGAATGATAATCAATCAAAGCAACACTCAACTTCAGTATAGATTAAAGATCTATAAAGACCAGAAGGTCCTAGGTCGCACCAAAGAAATAAAGGCAGAACTTGGTCTAAATGTTTGGCCTCTCTACTCCTCATGCCGAGTAGCCTCCAGTTTCCTGGGCAGAAAAAGCCCCAAGTAGGGATTGATAGCGTCCTTAGAAACAGATCATAGAAGATCGAATTGGAAAATGCTTAATGCTGTTCTGATCTGTCTGAAATCTTCAAATTTCAGAGATAGAATGAAGGGGTCGGCCAAGTTGCTCAGCGGTTTAAAGAACCTGCAGCAGCAGGGTCCGGGGATTAGATTCCCGGGCCTGCCGTTAGGGGCCGCCCCGGAGGAGCGCTGAGATGGCAATTGAGACTGGGCATAGTGGTGCCCGCCTGTCATCCCAGCTCTTGGGAGGCTGTAAACAGGCAGATCACTATGAGTCCGACCTAGTAGTGAGACC
>NDGM011188050.1:0-10044 GCA_002564305.1 Octomys mimax
GAAGCTCTGGCTCTTGTTGATCCTCCTGCTTTCAGTCTCACTGGGGCTGAGATTATAGGCATGAGCCACCATGCCTGGTCTCTGTTGTCAGCTCAGCGCACCCAGCGGTGGGACCTGCGCAGCATGTGGTGCCAGGATTTGAAACCCAGCCCCTGTACTTGCCAAAGCAGGCGCTTAGTCTGCTGAGCCATCTCGCAGGTCCGGTGCTTACTTTTATAACTAGGTGTTTCAAACTTAATCCTGGGCACTTGTTATTTGTCTTGAATTCAAACTTGTGTCCAGTGTTGAGCTCATACGCCTGCCCACCCCCACTCGGAACTATCTAACCATAACACACCAGCCAGTGGACGCATCGATGACCTCTAGAAACTTCGAGTCACATCAAATTTCTTCTTTCCTGATGTTTTCTGCACCTTACTCCTGAGACTCACCTCCTTGGAGTATTTCTTGGCAGATTTCATCTTTAAAGACTTCCTCTTTCCTTCCTGTTTTCGCAGGGGAATTCTACAGTGTCTCATAATATGTATAGCTGATTAGAACAAGAGCTGCTGCAAGTTTTCCTGCATTGTTTCCCCTACCTGTTAATCCTGCAGCTGCCACATTCCTGATCTTCTGAAAGACTGACTTGGACCTAACACAGCTGCTGCTTGTCCCTTCCTAGTTTGTGCAGAGAGCAAAAACCTTCCTCTTACTTCACAGAGGAGCACCCATGACTCGCAGATTTAAATGTCATGCCTTAAGATTTATGAGTGACCAGGCATGGTGGCGCATTCCTATAATCCCAGAACTGGGAAGCTGAGGCAGGAGGATCGCTGCAAATTCAAAGCTAGCCTGGAATACAGAGTGTTAATTTAGGATCAGCCTGAAGTACACACTGAAACCCTGTCTTGAAAAAATAACATAAAATCTATGGATAATCCTCTCTTTGAAGTCAAGAGAATATATATATATATATATATATATATATATATATATATATATATTTCTACACGTTTCTTTGCCTGTTGCCTATTCCAGTTCAAAGTACTTGCCCAGTTAAACCTTCTTCTTTTAGTAGCTGTTAGGGGATAGTATGAGTCTTTCCTTCTAAGACCTCATGTGCTGGTGGAAGGCATTTTTTGAAAGCGATTGAATCATGGGAGCACCACAGCAATTAGCGGCTAGAATCCAGTCCAAGGGAGCCAGAGAACCCAGTACAGGGGAGGCAGGACACAGGCTGGAAAGGCCCATCTTTTCCTGGTGACTGACTTCACTCTGCCTGCTTCCTGGCCAACAAGGAGTGGGAGGCTTCCCTTTGCCCAGACCCTGTCACCGTGCTATGTCTGTTTGAAGCTGCCCTGAACTTGAACTGTCACCTGCACTACTATGAACTGCAGGAGTCTTCTTTGCAATGAGGACAGTCACCTAGAGCTCTGCAGATGACCTGCTTGGAAGCGGCCATCAGGAAAAGAGGCTCGAACACATTTATGTTGAGGCAGAAATATTTTATAGAGCGTAGATTATTTTTATGCATTTGCTCTCTTGAACCAAATCCCTGTTAAAGAGGATCAAAGTCTACTTCAGGGGTCCAGGCCCATCAATTATTTTATTCACAAGCAGCATGTCAGTGCATATATTTGTATATGTGTGACCCAAAATATTTTATGAAACAATGGATTTTGTATCCTAAGAGCACTTTAACCACATAGGATTAATGATTCACCTTTACTAAGCATGTAATCATGCAGAGATACTGTGTTCTAAGACTGATATATAATATGTCATTTAAAACATGCAATAACTAAGTGTTACTGATAAGGAAATTGAAGCTTAAATAAATTGAGTAATTAATCAAAGACATATAAGTAAATTTCAAATTAAATGTTAATAGAGCTTGCCTAATAGGTAAGGCATTCTGCTCCTAAATGTTACTGGAATTTTCTGTGGCTTTAGGCTTTAAATCTCAAAATTGAATATAAACTCCATGTAATACTGCTTTCTTATGCTACCGGTAGTATAGCACTTATCCTCAATTATACAAAGCTGTCTAAAATCTTTTCCATTCTTCACCACAAACAAACTTCTTGAGAAAGGATTTGCTTAATTCTTTCTGCAGCAGACCAAAGAACTCACCAAGAAACTAACCCATCCCAATAAACTAAAGTACAGTAATGATGTTTTTTTTTAGTTAGGGTATGGTTCATACAGTAGTGTTCCAATACCCAATACATTAATATATTATGTCCTACATAAAATTTGATAAAATTCTACTTCAAATGATTTGACAATAGACTTGCAAAAAACTGCATTTTGATGGGATCTGAGTATTGCTTGCTCTCTGAGCGGCCAAAGTTCAAATTCAGACTCGAGTGAAGCTGACTTAACTAGTTGCATAAAATTGTAACAATCACTGAAATCATTGCAGTGTTCATTGTCTCTGTGTGTAAAATACTCGTGGTGATAATAAAAATTTCTTATAGCTTTTACAAAAAATTATATCTGCTAATAAATAAATCACTTAGGTCAGTGTCAGACTTCCTGTTAACCACAATAAATGCACGCTATCATTACTAATATGAAACAGGCATCAGTTCCTAAACATTTAGTTTCCATGTGCTATCATTTCGATGTTCATCTTCCTAGAAGTATTGAGAGTCCCAAAGACATCTAATGTGGGTTATATCTATGATATTTATCAGATCAGAAATAAAAGTGTGGTCATTTAAAATTAATTAATTTAAAATATCATAAAATTCCATACATATTGGAATAAATGTTTATAAAAACATTACATTTGTGAACCAAAATATAATGAGGATAATGGCTTCATTTTGTATTTTTTAACATTACTTATACATTGTGATATTATAAAGGAATTCTCCAAAAAACTCACTGTTTGTCAGCCAGTGAGAAAGTCATGTCATATCTTTTCATTCTCACAGGGTGATGTGTGGATGTTTAGGACTCTGAAAAAGCAGAAGAATCCCAGAAATGCCCAGACCATACAATGAGAAATGATGGGTGAGAGAAACAATTCTATGATTGAGATGAAATTGTACAAGTTGAGTACATGTCATATTTTTGATCACCAGTGGATACTTACAAGCCCTTTCTATTTCTGTTTATATTCGTTAGTATTAATTATCCAATAGTGTAGTCTCCAGATGATTGGGGATGTAATTTTATTTATTGTGGAAAGAAAACATGCAGTTTTCTACCTATTAGGAAAAGAAAATTGGCAGTAACATAAACACTAACCAGCGGCTACAGCAAGCTTGGGAGTTATCCTTGTCCTGCTTCATTGTGCTGTGTGCGTAGAACTGATTTGAAGACATAGAACTAAAAATCAAAATTAAAGAGAAGAAAAATAGGGGCCTGCTTATCAGATTTCCTGGAGGGCATATTTAGGAGATAAATAGTCACAAAAATGTGAGGAACAAAGAGGAAAGGCAATTTTCTCCATGTGGTTTATGTTTAGATATTTGAATAAAAGTTTCTTGAATATTTTAGGCCTAATGAATTCATGACACAAAGTGAAACACTGAAAAAAGAAAAGACCTTTAACTTGTGAATATGCTGTTGAAAAGAATTACTTTTAAATTCTGTTTAAAAATATTTTGAGACATTATCTGTCATACTCAAGATTAAATTAGTGTATAAAACATCTTTTATTTTTAAAAGTTCTATTTATAAATGATTAAATTTTAATGTGAAAGGAAAAGGCGATTGGATCTGTCCAGCACAGATCACATCTGAACAATGTGTTAAGCAAAACTGCAGCCTTACATAATTATATAGCAATAGACTCTGGGCTCAAGTCTTCTAAAATAGGATTAGTATACTAAGCCAGGCATGGCGGCACATGCCTGTAATCCCAGAACTCAGGAGGGTGAGGCAGGAGGATCACTGTGAGTTCGATACCAGCATGGGCTCCAAGTAATCTTAAGGATAGTCTGAACTGCATAGCAAGACCATCTCAAAAAGACAAAAAATAAAAAGGATTAGTACAATAGCAATAATAATGATAATAATGTTTATTTAGTCTTTACTGTATGCTAGTTATGATGCTGTTCTAAGCAATTTATACATATCTACCAAAATACACATTTGCCCTTATGGTGTTGCCAACTTTCTTTTATAGATATATTAACTAATGCAAAAAGAATTTTACAAGCTTTCTGCAGTTACGGAGGTTTGGGTCAGAGTGCGTTCCCAGGCAGCTTGTACCTTGATACCTGGTAGCTGTCTATTATTATGTCATATTTCTGTACTTAAACTCTTCTCATAATAATGTGAACATAAACGAAACTATTATTCATTCAGTTTCTCTCAAAGCTTCAAGGTAGACTTTTTTCTTTGCATCATTAGAGAGCCAAAACACTTGACTTACTAGTATAAGATCAACAAGATAAAAAATATGAAATTGTGCAAGCAGCCTGAGCAAGGGCTCACACATTCAATGAAAAGAAAACCAGAAAACAGTGCTGCACTTCTAGTCCCAGGGAGTAACTTCATACTTAGGATTCTGTAGATAATTTCATTATGAATTCTCTCAACTTCCTCATTTCCTCAAATTGTTTAATCACTAGGTTGTAATCAAAAGATACTCTTAGCCATGTGGGTGCTTCTAGTTAAGTCAATTACTAATGTCCTACACAATTTTGTTTTGTTTTGTTTTGTGGCCCACTCAGCCTGCCCTGGGGGCATAGCTGGCATGGCACGTGGTGCAGGGGACTGAACCGCAGCAGTCCCTGTGTTTGCCTAAGCTCGCCTAAGCAGGCACTTTAGACCGCTGAGCTATTTCTCCAGCCCCTTAAGTCGATTGTTAATTTAATAAGATTTTGTATGTTCTATACTTGTACGTTCTATAATTACCATTTAATTCAAGAAGCTTTATTGAGATTGAAGCCATATCCTGTTTTATTGGTCATTAAGCAGCTCCACTGGAATGTCCTACCAGGAACTTTCTCTTTCAGTCTTCTACAGCTAAGTTAATCACTACATTCATGGCTTGTCATTTTTCTTGTGCTTAAGTGTATACAAATAATACCAACTTCCAAAAAGATGGCTCTGATAGAAGCTTTGGAATCTTCTGAGCTGTATTTCTGCCACTTCTCCTTCCCAATCCAGTTAGCTACCACGTCTAATTCCGGCTGCTACCCAGCCATAAGTATAGCACCTTGCTCCACCTCAGAGCCTTGATTTTAGCTCCAGTCCCCATCCTTTTCCTTGAATCACTTAAGAAGTGCTCCTTCTGGTATCTGATTCTCCAGGCTGGCTTCCCTCCAACATTTCTCCAAACCAAAGCTGTCTGTCAACAGAAATCATCTTCCCAAATTATAAATCTGGTCATGTCCTGCCATTTTTAAAAATCTTCAGTGACTTTCCATTTTCACAAGGTAAAATAAAAACTGTTTAAGCATGATATACAAACCCATTTGCAATCTGCTCCAGACTACCTTTCTCTTTTCAGTTTTAACCAACTTTTTCTCCTTGAAACCTTTAAGTTGCTATCTAGACATTCCACAGTTTTGAGAGAGATCGTGGCACACCCGGCACATTGGCTTTTATTATGCTTGGAATTTTACCCCTAGCTCCTCGATTTCTACCCCTGGCTGCTCCTTTAGCATCATGTCTTCTCCAAGTGCTTTCTCTAATCTTCCAGTTCTAACTCCTATTGTCTCCCTCCAGGTTGCCACCAAGTGTTATGTGTCCCCATGACAGGCAAAGATTTCTGTGACATAAGCTTGTGGCTTTGTTTACTCCTCTAATTTCTCTATTTAATGCATAAAAACTATCTTTGTGTCTTTGGTGCCTAGTATAGCACTTCACACGCAGCTGGTGTCCTGTAAGAGTATAATTAATGAGAGTCAGTATTATACAGAAGACTAAACTAGCTGATGTCCTTCCATTTGTTATGCTTCAATAAGAGAAATAAGCTTTTATTTTGTCTATTTACTAATATGTTTTTAGTATGTTAATTAGTGACTATATGCAGTATTAAACAGATTTACATGATAGCTATTTGAATAAAAATCATTATTAGTTTATGAAATAATCCAGCATAATAAAAAAAATCTTTGTTCATTTTCTCTTGCTTTTGGTACGAGGTTCCTAAACTTCCTGAAATCCTTGGAATTATCAGTGTCTTTTTGCCTGTTGACGACTGATTGTGGCTGGAGGACCATGGATAGCTCCTCACAAGGGCTGCTCATTGGAAAGACCAAAGCAGGACTGGAGGATCAGAGGACCTTCCTGCCTGGCCTGCCAACCTGTAAGCAGGGGAAAGAGGGCTAGAAAATGAGTTACTTGTCAAAGATCAGTAGCTTAAGTAGCAGCCCAATTTATGAATAGGAAGCTACATGAAAGGGTAGGACACCCAGGAAGGACATGAACTTCTTCTTCCATGTCTTCTCCTAGCCAACACTATCATTTGGCTATTCTGAGACTACTGTTCAAGGGGTGGTAAGTAATGTGCTCCTTTGAGGTTTTTTGAGCCAGGTTATCAAATTATTGATATTCAGAAGAGACTATGGAAATCCTCCCATCTTCACTGCGAGGGAAGCAAGTATATGGGTAGCCTGAACTTTCAATTAGCATGAGATATGGAGTGCTCTTGCAGGGTTGAAGCATTTTCCTGTCCTGTGTTTTAACTCTGGGTAGTTAGCACCAGTTGTCACCAATGAATTAAATTTAGGACTCATAGTTGGTGTCTAAAACAGCAGTTAATGCTTACAGTTTTTCTCTCTCCTTTTTCATAATTTTTGACCAATTTTGCATGTTTGTTTCTGGTAATCAGAAAAACTATTTCAAAGACAAAAAGTATGCAATATAACAACTGTTGTTGAATTCCTATCTTTTTTTTTTTCTTTCAGAACTGGGGATTGAACTCAGGCCCTTACACTTGCTAGTTAAGTACTTATTCTACTGAGCCATCTCCCCAGCCCCATTCCTATCATTTTGTTTAGTGAACTTCTGTATCATTTGTAATGTTTTTTCTTTTTCACTATTTTTTATTCAATTAAAAATTTATCTGGGGGAGAAAAACCTCACACATTTGAAGTATATAATAACATTCATAATGGGGAGTTGATGTATTTATATTACACATCTTGATTATTTTGAGTTGTGAATAAAATTTTCAGTATAATTATGAGTAAATTAAAGCTCTTGCTCTCAAGCAGTAGATCAACTACAATAAACTGACAAAGTAAAATATCATTTCCAATTTTGAGAGAAATTATTCTTTCCTCCCTTAACAGCATTTTCAAAGGTTTCATTCTTCAGCTCTTATTCAAAGCATAGGCTTTGGAATGGTTAAAAATGTTCAAAATAGAATTTATTAATGCATTTTAACATCTGGCTTCAGTGAATAAAAAGATTTGGGGAAATTTCCACTGCTCTATGCAATATGGCATAGGTCCTTATTTCCCTGGTTTCTAGACTTAGCCTTGTATAGATTTAAATTTTGTCATTTCCTTATTGTGACAGAGAGGAATTTGAGGAAAATAATTAATTTCATTAAGCCTTAGTTTTGTTTTTCAGTTATAAAGTAAGGTCAATCAAAGACTCTCTACTTTATAGATTATAAGATTGCTATATGGTAAAATAAAACATGAGCAGATTCAGCTGTATTGCAGACATAGAAAGGCATACTAATTGTCTTAGTTTGTTATGATTATCATTTTCTTTAACCTAACATTTTATTTAAAATTCCCAGACCTTCAGAATTGATCCCATTGAGCACTACTTGGTGCATAACTCACAGGAGGCTGGCAGCCCTCCTGTACTGCAGCATTATCAGCCCTGCCTTGAGAGCACGGGCGTATTTCAGAGCATCTGGCTCTTCAGAACCAGCTGGCCTTCTTCATAAACCCTACCTCCTGTTGTCCAAATTTCCAAAGTCAGCATGACACTGCTAGGGAATTCAAGGAGAAGACAGTGCTGGCAGTGAATAAGCAACAGCTCATGATTCTATAGGGTCACAAGTCAGTGTCTTTCTCAAGATGGTAAACTCTTGATTTAACACTAATTACTTTTTTCCTAAGTTACTGTAACGAGATTCCCAGAAATGTCTTTTGTACTTGACACTAATATAGCAGTGCACAGTTACCCATGCCTGCACATAGAATCAGTTGTCTTATTTTGAGAATACGGACATGCAAATAGTCTGGCTGAAGGCCAGAATGGGATAATAATGAGCACTTCCAGCGACACACACTGCAGCTAGGGTCACATATGACTCTGGATACTTTGGCTTCAGTATCATAACCAAATTCAATTACTTAAAAATACTAAACAAGGAGAAGAGGTGATGCTATTTCATAAGGTTTGGTGCCACTCCCATGGTTAACATCACATTATTCTGTTATTAAATCATATCTTGACTGTTTTATCCCCTCTTCCTGAGTATGAACTGCATTAAAGCAGGTTACATTCAATGCTGTTATGTAAGTGAGGACACGTGAAGAATTTGCTGAAGGAAAATCAACTCAATTCATTGGCAATCCATTACTGATAAAATGTCCTCCCCCAAACTCATGTTAAAATAGAATATCAAATTCTGTTATTCTGCATGGAAAAAAGTAAATATGAAAACTAGAAAGAAAATAACACTAGATTCTTTCTGCTGGTGGACACTGCAGAGGAAGCATTGTATGTCTCTCTTCCGACTGCTGTCATGTCTAAGTCAGAGTCTCTCAAGGAGCCCAAACAGCTACGGAAGCTCTTCATTGGAGGACTGAGCTTTGAAGCAACTGATGAGAGTCTGAGGAGCCATTCTGAGCAATGGGGAACACTCATAAACTGCATGGTAATGAGAGACCTGAACACCAAGTGTTCCAGCGGTTTTGGGTTTGTCCCTTATGCCACTGTGGAGGAGGTGGATGCAGCCATGAATGGAAGGCCACACAAAGTGGACAGAAGACTTGTGGAACCAAAGAGAGCTGTCTCAAGAGAAGATTCTCAAAGACCAGATGCTCACTTAATGGTGAAGATCTTTGTTGGTGGCATTAAAGAAAATACTGAAGAACATCACCTAGGAGATTACTTTTAACAATATGGAAAAATCTAAGTGATTGAAATTATGACCAACCAAGGCAGTAGAAAGAAGAATTGCTTTGCTTTTGTAACCTTTGATGACCATGATTCTATGGATAAGATTGTCATTCAAACATACCACAACTGTGAAGTGAGGAAAGCCCTGCTGAAGCAGGAGATAGTGCTTCATCTAGCCAGAGATTGAAGTGATTCTGGGAATTTTGGTGGTGGCCATGAAGGTGGTTTTGGTGGCCATGACAGTTTTGGTCATGGAGGAAACTTCAGTGGTTGAGGTGACTTTGGTGGCAGCTGTGGTGGAGGTGGATATGGTAGCAGTGGAGATGGCTACAATGGATTTGGTAATGATGGAAGTAATTATGGAGGTGGTGGAAGCTGTAATTAATTTGACAATTACAACAGTCAGCCTTCAAATTTTGGACTCATGAAGGGAGGAAACTTTGGAGGCAGATGCTCTGGGCCCTATGGTGGTGCAAGCCAATGTTTTACCAAGCCATAAAATTAAGGTGGCTATGATGGCTTCAGCAACAGTAGTTGATGTAGCAGTGGCAGAAGGTTTTAAACACTTTCAGAAAACAGCTTAGCAGGAGATGAGAGCCAGAGAAGTGACAGGGAAGCTACAGGTTACAAGAGATTTGTGAACTCAGCCAAGCACAGTGGTGGCAGGGCCTGGCTGCTACAAAGAAGACATGTTTTAGACAATACTCATGCATATGGGCAAAAAACTCAAGGGCTGTATTTGTGACTAATTGTATAACGGGTTATTTTAGTTTCTGTTCTGTGGAAAGTGTAAAGCATTCCAACAAATGGTTTTAATGTTGAACTTTTTTTGTGCACCCATGCTGTTGATTGCTGAACATAATAGTCTGATCATGATGCTGGATAAATGTGGCTTTTTAAAAATGTGCTGTGTAAAGTTAGTCTACTCTGAAGCCATCTTGGTTAACATCCCTGTCTTAGTTACTCTTCTCTCGTTGCTGGGACAAATACCCGACACTCAAAATGAAG
>NDGM011188054.1:0-10133 GCA_002564305.1 Octomys mimax
GTTGAACTTTAAGTCCCTACATATTATGATAAAAAGCATTTAAAAATTAGATTATATTTTAAACATAGGATAAAGAACAGAATGTACACCTTTTTCTTCCTAATCTCATTTGAACTGAAGGATTCTTTGGCTTTTTTCCCCTCTTCCTCTGCAGATGAAATCACTGTAATTTTTTGCTGCTGGGAGACAATCTTCCCAATCTCACAGCGAGAGAGAGAGAGAGAGAACCGTTGGCTCAGTTGTGAGCATGTGGCATTTGACATCATGTATTACATTGCGAGTAATATTAAGTTAAATTTTTTTAGAAATGTTTACTCATCTTGTGGAACACTCACAGAAAAAGTTACTGGTAATCTAAGGATTTATCCTAAATACGCTATTGCTTAGCAAAGACAAGAAGAGTTATTCATGTCTTCTTACTCCAGCATTTTTCTAAAGTTTTAGCCAGTAAAAAGACACTTTCATGTACTATATATCACTGATATAAAAATCATCTGTCTGAAGAAAACCATAAAGAATGTCTTTCTGTATTTGCCATTTGGAAGCCTTGCCATAGCTTTAGAAGTTCATGGATATGTGCTGTTTTGTCATTTAGATTCTCACTTTGAAGCTACCACTTCTTTCATTAACCTCGGACTCTTTCTGGGTCTTTGTGTTATTCTCTCAGGCATCAAGTTGAAAGAATCTGAATGTCTGAGCTTTAGTGTGTGGCATTCATCCATAAAACACGGTATCTTTAGCTGGCTTCTCTTGTAGGAGGTGATAAGCCGAAAATGGCTCTTGACAGGTAGCAAAGCTCCACTGTAGACCTTTCACTGACCATTTATTTATTCATACACTAATTTCTCCATAACACTTTGATAAAAAAGTTTGCTCCTGATGTGTTTTCCTTCTTATAACCCAAATTCACTCTGTAAATTCATCTGTCTACGAAGAAAGACAACTCTAAAAACTATCATTGATTCTCTTAACCACTTAGTCCAGGATCTCTTGTTTTGAACACTCTGGCTCTTTCATTGTTTCATCTTAGTTATCAATAGCTGATGTGGTTAGAGTGAGTTTCGACTTGTTTGGGGTCCACCCCAGGGTTGGTGGCACACACCTGTATGTATGGTGGGTGGGCCACAGACAGATGGCTTTTAGGTCTGGTCTTGATCCCCTCCACTATGGCACTGTTCCTCCATTCTGTGTTCCTGCTGCCATGAACTGCGCAACTGTGGTGCTCCATGCTCTTCTCCCATGATGTCTCAGAGCCCACCAGGCATGTCCTGTATTGTGAGCTGAACCTTCCTGTAAGTTGTGGGTGTTGGTACTGTATCTCAGTGAAAGCAGTGAGAGCCTCACTTGCCCATGTGACTGTTTTTAGCAAATTGTTTCCATGGAAATTATTAATCTATAGATATTAATAATGTAAATTAATGAAAGTAGAGTTATAGAGAAGTGAAACAGACTTTTTTTACTGCTGTGATTTAAAAGGTATCCAGAAATCTTGACCACTTGATGCTTGGATTGTGTATTCTGGCTGTAGAAAAAAGAATTTGATGATTTCTAGTCTCTACATCCCATGGCATTTGTCTGTTGCCTTATTTTTTTCTTGATGAAATGAATTCATTGGTCAGTAGCATTATTGCACAGCATATTGTGATGGTGGGTAAGGCATTTAGTAAGTATCTTCTGAGCAGAAAACTGAAGAAATGTGGAAACAAACATATCAAGAGAGTATTCAGTGATGTGAAAAGGCTTTAAATTAGGCAAGTGCCATAGTTTTATTTATATTCTAAGATCATTTTGTTATCATGAAAAATAAATTAAAGGTGTGGACTTAATGGTGCTGGTGAGATGGGAGCTGGATAAGTTGGTGGGAGGCTTTTCTGATAGGTGAAGAATGGAAGGTAAAGAGCAGGAGGGACACAAGTGTCTTCTCAGTCATTACCTCAGACATCTAGGTCAGTGGCGGTGAACCTACCGCACCTATGCCACAGCAGGCTGTTACAGCGGAAAGTTCTAAAAGGTTTGCCGTCACTGATCTAGGTAAATAATTGAGGTCTTTATGACAAGGGGGAGTATCACAATGAAAGGATGGTGTGGGGGTAGATTTGAGCTTGCTTAGGTTGTATTTTAGACATGTGGGTTGTATCCTCAAGACTTTCAAGTGGATATTTTATAACAGTTAGATGGAAAAAGTGGTAAAACCTGCAGAGAATGTGAGATGAACATATGAATGTGAAGACATCAAAAAAGAGTCAGCTTTTAACCTGTAGACAGTCATGCAGAGAATAAGAGAAAGAGGGCTTTGAGACATTCTCATTTTGAGGTAGAAAAGTCAGAGCTGGCAGAGGGCTCTGGTGAAGAGATGCCCGTATAGCAAAACACTAGAAGAGAGAGTTCCGTGCAGAAAAGAGTATATCACATATTAAGGGGACTTGAATGGAATGGAACCAGCGATACATTTAACAGTTCCACTTCCTACATGAACTTGGTAAGCAGAAGTAGAGATGTATTGTAAAGAGAGCCAATTTGGATGTAAATAAGGGTGAGAAGCAGTAATGGAAGCAAATACACACATCTTTCTCAGCTTGCTATCTAGTACTAAAATTTAGCATCCAACAAGCTACCACCAGGTATTCAGTTTAGTTCCACTTTCAAGAGTGACTCATACTAGGTTCTGGATGGCCGCCAGCCAGCACTAAAAGATGAAAGAGCAAAGGGAGGGTCCTTTCATCTGAGGGAGTCTACTGGCTGAAAGCTCAGAGAGCTGCTCATATGTCATCTCACACCTTAAATGACGTTCCGTATCTGTAGTGAGAAAGCACCAATGCTAGCTGAAGATTAGACTTTACTTTTTAATGTAGCTCACACCCTCCCCCTCAGCTCTTCTGTATGTCTTGCCATTTAGCAGTAAGGCTGTCCTTTCTTTATGCACATTTTTAAATAAGGCCTAGTTAGCCAAAATAAGAATCCAGTAAGGAGAACTAGCTGTTCATTTTTGTCCTTACAAGGAGAAAATAAAGTAGACTTCTGCAAGGCCTTTGCCGCAAAGAACCTAGAATAAAAGACTGTGAATTGTGTTTGTCTATACCACCAGCAGATAGGTGCAGCCGAAGCAGAAAAGTGAATAACTTTCAGATTAAAGCAAGACAGAGAATCCAAGTAAAGGTGATATGAAGACAGGAGTATGGGAGGTGAAATCCTTGGAAAACCAGTGTTGTTAATTCACATGAACTTGCTCGGAGTCTTTCTGAATGACAGAATATTATTATTAATGGAGTTTGTAAGTTATAATTTTACATAGTGCTTCAAAGTGAATTTATGAAAAATTTGTAGTGACTGAGCATTTCCATGGGTAGCATTTTCCTGTGTTTAATACAGAAGACTAACATGTTTGAAAAGTTTATCAATTTAAGCTTATATTAGTCATACAACCTCATAACAGGGAAAAATTTAGTAAATTTACAAAATGAACTACAGTCTGGCTTCACCCAAAATCATCCTAAGTGTGGGTTTGGTAGGATTTTCACTAGTGACATTAGATTATAGTTGTCTTTGTTTCCTCTTCCTTGTCATTTATAGTACAACTAGATAGTGATTACTGTAGGTGGAAAGTCAGTACCAAGTATGTAAGATAAATTAAGAAATTATTGAAAATTAGAAATTGAATTACATTTAATACAGGGTAGCCACGTCATTTTCATTTCAGAAAACCTGTTTGTTATCAAACTAACATAGATTTAGCTCACAACACAAGTCTTCCACTCCAAGCATCTCCTGGTTTTATAAGGATTTAGACCTCTTAATAGTTAAGAAAATCTAGGTGACTATTAAGCTATAATATTAAGTGTCAGATATTATCTAGAGATTTACTGAGCATTAGACGTCTGAATTCAGTTGGGCTCCATGCAATATCAGTTTGACTGAGAGCAGGTATTTAAGATCCTTGAGCTACCAGATTGGAAGCTGTTCTATTCTATTTTACCTTACTGTAGTTTGTATCATGCATGTCCTTAAAAAAGAAGCAAACCTTTGATTATGTGAAAAAATCATTGGTATAGAATATTTTATGGTTCATTAAATTACTCAAATTTTCATTTATTTCCTTAAATTATCACATATAATCATACATTCTTGAAGGATAGTTCTTGGTACCCCAATTTAACATGCAGAAACTAGAAGGATTAGGTGATTTTCTCTAAGCACAAGGCAGTGGCAGCTTGACAGCTCAAAGTCAGAACAGCTAACTGAGAGCCTGTGTCCTTTTACTTTGCCATACAGTAACTGAGATCATTCACAGAATACTGGCTAGAAAAGATATAAATCAAGTTGGGGTGGTCAGTATTTGATGAGGATAAAAATTCAATAAAGAAAAATCATTAGGTAAAATGTCAAACAGGAACAGCTAGATAGAGATATGCTGTTCTCAATTGGGAAAATTGAAGAAGGTAATATTTTATTTAGAAAAGCCTTTTAGATATGTTTTTAGACAATGCTCAAGTAAAGAATTTATTAATTATTTGACTGTGGCATTGTGACTGGGAGTATAGACTGGAACTACTTTGCTTGGGTTTAATATTAACTGCCCATTAAAAATTATGTGACTTATGGCTAGCCAAATGGCTCAGCAGATTACAGTACCTGCAAGCAGACACAGGGGCCAGGGATTCTATCCTCGGGCCTGCCATGCTGGCCCCACACCTGGGGCATGCTGAGATAGCAGTTGAGGCTGGGCATGGTTGTCCTGCCCCTGTAATCCCAGCTCTTGAGAGGCTGTAAACAGGAGAATGACTACAAGTCTGATCTAGAAGTGAGACCCTGGACAGCCTGTAGGCCTTTCCCTAAAATTCAAAAAGAAAAAAAAGATGTGTGACTTTGTAGACATTTTATTTAACCCGTGAGCTTCATATCTTTATCTGTAAAACAAATACTAACCTTATCCTCACAAGAACGTTATGAATGTTAAAAGTGTTAAAGAGTATTTTGAGCATTTTGAGTTAGAGTTGCTTATTTGATAAAGCAGGCAAACTTTCCAAAAGTCTGCCTCTGAAACTGAACCTATGGTCTTGAACATTTCAGACAAGGAGGACTTAAGTGAAGGGTACTCATAATATTACTGTTATGATACAGAGACATTGAATAATCCCTTAGACACAAGCTCTTTTTCACTGAAAGCTATGTAAGACATATTTGATCTTGTATTTATTTTATATTTCTTCACAAATTTATGTTAACAAAGTCCAGTTATACTACTTCAGAAAATTATACTACTTTTAACATCAGCTTGATCTACATTTTAAAATCTTTCAATATCTGAAAAGCCATGCAAGCATGTTTTGAAATCTAAACACACTCCAAGTGAAAATATGTATAAAAGTTATATTCATATAACTTCATATACTCTGGGATTTTTCTACTCACTGCACACTAAGTTAGAAGCATAAGGAAAAAAAGACCCTTAAGTGGTATTATGGATTAAACCCAGAGCCTCACACATACTAGGAAAGTGGTTTAGTACTGAGCTACATCCCCAACCCAGTATATTATATTTACATTAACTTTATCATTTGAATTCTTTCCTGTTAGTAAATCAATATATTAATGTTTTAAAGTGTTTCTTTCAGTCTTTCCCTTCACTCCCTGGGGTTTATCAAATAGAACTGTATTATAAGAAATTAATATTTAATAATCATAAAGAAATGTTTGTGACTTTTACATCTGTACCAGATGTGACATATTTATTTTAATTTGAAAAAGTCTTTGTAACCTCCACAATTCTTGTATATGATGCATCCTTTATTGAGCATTTTAAACAATTGATAAGCATTATTCAGTGGCATATGGTCTGCGTCTGACATGCTTTGAAAAAGAGTACAGAATTCTGATAATGAGGATTCTGTGAAAATGGGAAAACCAGCACAGCAGATATGCTTTGAGAAAGTATGGGCTTTAGCATCTTGAAACAATATATCACACTCAAAGGGACAGAACTGGGCTGCACAATCTGTTAGCTCATTCTTGTCCAATCTGGTCTCCTCCTTTCTTTTGGAGCCAGCATTGTCATCATCTTACTGAATTATATTCTGACTGGAATGTATTTCAGGCACAAAGTAATGTATCTGCTTAAATGGAATCCTATCTTTTACAAAAGCTTTTTTCGATAATAAATTTAAAATATAAAAAATTTTTATTAAGTTAAAGTAAATGGTTCAACAGTTTACATATGTGCCTCCTCCCCCAATAGACAGCGAGCGAACGAGAGAGGGCGTGAGCAAGCAAGCTACTTAGAAGAATACAGATCTGTTTTTCTTTTATGTATAGTATTAAATAATTTTTTGCTTTAACAGTCAAATAGTCACACATTTCTTTTGGGGGAGTGAAGGGGATACTTATAACAACAAAATATTTGTTGAAAATGAACTGTGGATTTAAAATGAAGTGCTTTCATTATTGTGATTATTTTTAACTTTATAGAACCCCTCCTTAAAAATTAAGGCTCAATAGTCAAAGCAAAGATACATCCTATGTACCTACAATGGTATCAGCTAGTCTCAGGAAATTTATGTGTTAACCCAGACATTTTTTATGGAGCTTAAATCTCCTACTGAATAAAAGTTTAGAAAATTTATACCAGAGGATTCAAAGTCACTGAGACTTAATTTGAAACATATTGAATTGTGTAAATGAATTGGTTGTTATGTTAGAGCTCTATTACTCTATATAAGAAATTAAATGTGATGATCATTTTGAAATGATTAGTACAGTGCCAGAAACATAAATGTTAAGTTACTGAATTTTAAGCCTTAATTACCTGACAAGTTTTGTTTGCATTATATTTTGACCAAGAAGAAATATAGTAACAAATATATAATATATATATATAATTTAATAAAAAATTATTTATTCAAACTATCTTAGTAGTATTTTATGTTTAATAATTAAATGACAGCTATATATATTTTGAATACTTCAGATTCATCCACAGAAACCATGTCATAAGTTTTTCTTTTGTGGTCGTCCTCATGGCGATTTTAAACCTTTGCCAATTCAAACAAGCAGATAGTTCTTCCTAATGCATTGATTTATGTGAGAATGGTGTGGGAAACAGCTACCTTCCCTGCTGCAAAGACAGGACTTCGTTGAAACCAGTCCTCTTGACATAGGATTCTTTTGCTCTAACATAGCAATTGGTATGTTACTTTTGAGGCATGATTGGCAATACCATGAGACACCATAAATTACATAAATTATGTATACTTAACTTGAGTTGTGAAACTGAAAGTAATTTTCAAAGCAGGAGTGTCAAATAATTAGTTTCCAATAGTTTAAATTGAAGATAGTTTATGTGATGAACTGTTTAGGGAAAAAAAGTAATAAGCTGTCACTTGAGAATATCTAACATATAATTTATGTGATAAGACAAGCATTTTTCTCTATAGTATGCATTTGTAGATAGTTTACATATCCTACACTGATTTTAAGAAAAGTAGATTTATGTTTAATATATTTGCATATTCCTACTTAACAGTTCAGAAAGTAAATAATACAGGAATATCTGGTGGCCACAGTGTATTGTGAAATAAAATGAATGTACACATTTTATTTAATTCAGTGAGAATTGTTAAGTAATTTTTATGAATACATATAATATATATGTTACATATGATGTATATATAATTATATGTAATTTAAGTATTATCTAGTCTGTGGACTGCATCTTCTCTTGGGTATGTCTGCAGTATATAATGGTTACATTGTTTTGGAGAATTGGTGTACTGTGTATAGCGTATCTTGATCCTCCTAAATCACTTCACTTTCCTCCCTCCTCTTCCTCTTCCCTGTGCAGTGCTTCTTATACACTATGTATTATATGTAGCCAAATTTCATTTTCCTAATTTGGTGAATTATTAGTGTAATCCCCTGCACTAAAAAATTAAAAACTGAGAAATTTTTTTGATTGTTGAAAAGTAAAATCAAAAGGAAGCAAGCATTTGGAGTGTTTCATTGTGTAGATAATTTAGTCTTTTTTTAAACTATACTGTTGCAGCCAGCTATATTTTTAGTTGGAGATTTTTTAACCTATTGTTTTGTACACAAGTGGGAGAGTAAATGTATTGTAGGTATACTTGTACATACTAGAGGCAGTAAATAGAAGGAACAATGGACAAATGAGAGCTTAAGACAAAGACAATATTAGTTTTTCAGACTTCTATCTCAAGTATGTAAAAATTATACATATACTAATTTCCAAATTCTACCTTCTCTCCTGAGAACTGTTGGAATATGATGATAAATCTATAAAGGTAACTGACAGATGTCATCCTTTTAAACTCTATTTTCAAGTCACTTTATTTCCACATAGCTCCCATCATGGAATTCTTCACATAAAACTTCCTGTGATGCACCTCCTAGCATGCCCTGCTTTAGGAACACAATGATCTGTCATTGAATAAATCTATTTAGTAGTTCTCTGTAAGGAGTAAGTTTGATAAGAAAACAAGATTGACTATTTCTTGCCATTAAACTTGTGTTAAGTACTCACCACATAGAAATGAAAGTGATTTATATTCAGAAGATACTTATAAAATTTTACTTTCAGGAACCATTTAGACTTCTGGCAATTTCATGAGTTAAACTGAGGCTGGAAAAGAAATCTGTTTTCAATTACAAAAACTAGAATTGTAAAGATTTTGAATATAATAAAGTTAATATAAGTGGGATAAGGAACTGTTGTCAGTCAGCAGTTGGTTAATGAGAAAGCTAAACTTTGTTTTCACTATAACTTCTATATAAAAATTAATTATGAGTATATTTAAATCATAAAAAGTAAAAGTATAACAAAATTGAACAAATAGGTAAGTCTTATGGCATGCTTTTGAAGTAAAAATTCTGAGTGATAGAATATAAAAAAAACATTTAAAACTTTGGAGCCATAAAATTTGAAAAGGATAAATAAAATGCACTATAAAAATACAGGATGAAGGTATTTATAAGACAGTACAAAGGAGTAATGCCCTCATTAGATAGATAGGTAAGCTGGGGAGATGGCTCAGTAGAATAAGCGCCTGCCTAGGTAGGTNGAGAGAGAGAGAGAGAGAGAGAGAGACAGAGAGAGAGACAGAGAGACAGATCACAACTAGTAAGAAATAAAATATTATCACATCCACTTACAAAAAGAAAAAGTAATTTACAAATGAGGCAACAAATATGAAACGTGTTCATCTACATTATTGCTCCAAGGAATAAGGAATGATGAGCAAAAATATACTAATTTGATGATAGAGTTTTTGAGGATTTAGTAACATGATGACTCTATTCATAGTTGTGTGGTTTCCAGGAAAACAGTTTTTGTATCAGTGTGTCTCCCTTTTACCAATTTCTGAATTTATATGTAAGGCCAATAGCTTCTACTATTACAGGGCTTATGGAATGTGACAAATATATATTAGATTTCTGTTATTGTTTCTTTTTTCTTTCATTTTTGTTCCTGATTTACAGCAAACCATCTAAAGCTCAGAGATTATCTGACTTGCTAAGTCATTAAGCACTGTGAGAAACCATGAATCAGAACAATTTCTGTCTAGTGATTATGGCTAGCTCTTTTTCTACATGTTTTGTCTGTTTTCTAAATTTTTGACATTGAGCCCAAAAGATACAAATCCAAAATAGCTTTTGCCTTTTTATAGCAATAGATAAATGAAGGGACTGAAACATTTTAAGAAATATATCCATTTTATTAACTTTTACTCATAAAGAGAATACTCCATTTACTTACTCATTTTTTCTTTGATGCTTAAAAATAAAATGAAGAAGATTTAAATTTGAATTTCTTTACCATATGTGTTTTCATCACGTAGATTTTTTTCACTTAACTTAGATTTTCTCATATCTGTAGATAGGCCCATATTATTATGTCTATATAAATTTGTGAAAAGCAAAAAAAAAAAAAAAATCAAATGTAATCAGTATGAAAATTTTTTTTTCTTTTCCTCCATAATTTTATTGAGAGACAAATAGCAATGAGACAGTTTCAACTCAAATTAGTATGACAGTTTCAATAATAACACATTGAATACACTCTTCTAGTGGTTATTTGCTGTACAAGATGCAGACATGATATCCTATTTACAAACAGTATTAGAACA
>NDGM011188063.1:0-11916 GCA_002564305.1 Octomys mimax
AATAAAATTATTTATAAAAGACTCAAATGTATTATCAAGTAAGAACTACAGATACAATCAGAAGGAAAAGTGTAAATACTGTACCAAGACAAAGAATTCCTTTGGTCATATGGTATATTTTTATTCTTTATTTTCTCTCTCTTGCCTCAAATCACATGAAACAAAGATAATGAAACCATTTAATTGTGACTATTCTTCTAAAGTTGGCACGATAGATAAGATTGGGTGTAGGATTCTTCCAGAAATCAAGTTTTAAAAAAGGACTAAATATACAAGACCAAAGAATGCTCACACAATTGTGTTGATTGTCCTTTCATAATTTTTAATATCGAATCGAAAGTGCTTGCATTAGCATTTGTTAAGAGAACACAATACAAGAGTAGGTTACAATACTTGCTCACAGAATCAAATGTAGAAGAGCACAAGAGGTCTGTCAGTGGACTAGAGATTGGGGGAATCCAACAGAGGACCTCACTCCCACGGAAATGCCCTGCAATAGTCCAGCTGAAGGCATAGGGTCCATGGCAATGTTCAGTGCAAGTCTGTATCAGGAGTTCAAAGAACCCACCATGGAAGACTGAAGACTCCGCTGGAAATCCCAAGGGATGGCACAGAAGTTTAGAGAGATTGTGTTGGTAGTCTGAGAGGGCCAATGCTGGAAGCTGAAGAATCTGAGTGATGAACCAGGATATCACACTCAAGAAGGTGAAGACTAGAGCTCCTTCCTTCCTTCAAAAAGATCAACAGCCACCAATGGCAAAGAGAAAGACCTTAGCACTGCCAAAAAGAACAGTTGAAGCTTCTGCAAAGAAAATTAACACAAAATCCTCCCCTCCTGTTCCCCTTTGATACTGTCAAACAACATTCCTCCTTAAATGGGTCTTCCATGCCCTAACAATGCTAACTCATTTCAGCTTGGCAGTCCCACTCAACTAATTAATTAATTAATCATAGTGTCTTAGTTCTTATGTGTTGCTATATACATTATTACCTTTACAAACAATAGAGCTTCATTTCTCACAGTTCTGGATGCTGGAAATTTGAATCAAGCCCCAGCAGGTCTGATCTCTGGTGAAAACCAGGTGTCAACTTCCAAGATGGCTCATTGAATGATGAACCTTCCAAAAATCAGAAGAGCAAAATTGCCTAAACTAGTCCCCAAAGTATTATTGTAAGACATTAATTCAATCTTGATGCCCTTTTTTGTCAATATACCACAGTACTTGCTAAGTTTCATTGTAAAGTAGGAAGATACCTGTCCCAAACATAGCACACCTTAGTTATGCAGAATACTTTGCTGCACTCCCTATCCTGTTTTAAAACAAATTATGGACTAAATGAAATGGAAAATCTGAGATGATTCTCTTGACTAACACATGATTTATTATTAGTACATTTTGAAGGTCATGCTTGCACCAACAAATTTTTCAAAGCATGACAACTTTCTGAATTATTATTCTTCTCATTATTATCTCCCAAACTTTTCAAAACAAATTTCTATGGGTAAAACTGTTTATTTTGTGTCACTTCTAAACTCATAGAATCCATAATTCAGAAATGCTCCTGTAAGCTGTAACTTGGTTTAATGAACCTTTATAAGCATGTCATTAGAGATACCTGGCTTTCTATATGAGAATCATTTAGTCTTAGTTTTCTTTTATGGAATAAAAATGAGCATTTGCTGACCACTAAATATTATATACATTTGTTAGATTGTTCATATATGCATGTGTTGTGTACATATGGGTACATGTGTGTGCTCATGTACAGCATTCAATGTCCTTCCTTATGGAAATAATCTTTCATGGCAAATATCATTGGTGTAATACTGTGCTTCATATGCTTGTATAGAAGGACACAGAATCACATTCTTTGCATTTTATTATTAGCCACATTAAAAGGCCTGAGTTATTTCATCATTTCCAAGGTACAAAATCCCTTTTTAGGATTTCTGAGGTGAAGTGCAGGGCCTTCATCCCACCCTCAGACCATAAATTGTTCTACCAGTCCCAGACACACACATTGCAATTCTTCTTTTCTAGCATTTATTCTGCTTTATGATTTATTTCTTAAATGTTTTTAGTAAAGTTACTTCTCTCTCTGATTTGTCTAGAGGTACAGTATATAGAAATTCTTTCCATTGTGTCATGGTTTGCATCTAGGTGTCACCGAAAAACCTCACATAGTCACTGGGATGGGCTTCTAAACTTTCTGCTTAATTCATGATCCATTGCTTGGATTACGTGTGAGTGCTACACCTGGCCTGGCGCACTTAGCCTGAATACAACATAAGGAACACAGACTTGTTCTCTGCTTCTATTGTGTCCTCTATGCCCTTGTTGTTTTGCTGCTTTCCACCACCATGACTGCTGCCCTCTGGCATTTGCCAGTCTCCCTTGGATCCAGCTGAACATGGACTGAAACATCCACAAACTTTGAGATAAATAAACCTTTATTTTCTTAATTTTGGGTGTCAGGTGTATTGTCCCAACAATGAGAGAAAAATAACAGACAAAATTTGGTAGAGAGAAGTGGGGTCATTGCTGTGATTTAAGCCTTATCATGTGGATTATATAAGCCTTTGGGAATGGCTTATGGGAAGAGACAGGGAGGGTTCAGAGATGTCCCCTATGAGAGAAATGCTGGAATGCATTCAGCTGTTCTGTAATAGAAACAGAAGGCTAATAGAAATCCTTCCTATAAAGACCAGATTAGGGAGGTTTCTTCTGGGAAAAAGGACTACATTGGTTGTTGGACTCCACATGAAGTGTGTTATGATTTGGCAGAAAGTTTGTCTTCATTCAACTCATGTCCAGAGACTTTGCCTAACACAGAGATTGAATGTGGATGACTAGTTAATCTGACAAAGGAAATTTCAAATCATTCAAATGTTGAGGCAGTGGCATGGTTTTTGTTGGGGGCTTTTATTCAGATTTATGTTGAGAACCAAGAGCAAGGAACTCATCAGGATGATTTAAAATGTTGTGAGTTTGGCCAGAAAGGAAGCACTAATAAAGTTGTGGGCTGAAGAGACAGAGCTGAGAAGATTTTCACTGCTGAGAAGGAACCAGAAAATGGAAAGGATGGCTGGAAGGCATCACCAGAGGTGGCTGGTCTCTGCCCTTTGCAACCTCGGAATGGCAAGGGATGATTTTGCCTTGGGGAGAAAGCCACAGAGGGCCATGTTCCAGAATGGCTGCATCAACAGCCACACTAGGTTGCAGAATGTCAATGACACAGAGAACTTGTTGCTTAGAATCAGGGTCAGAGTCCCAATGATCAGGCACTTGACCCCTATGCTAAGAGAGAAGAAAACCTGGCTACTGCTCTAGCTGGCAACAGACCTTCATATCATCCGTGTGGCATTAGTTTTAGGTGCTTGCAGAATGCAAAAGTTCTGAGGTTACATGGCTTCCACCTTGACTTCAGAAGCCCTGTGAGGTCAGGTAGTGTGCCCCTGACAGCAATGAGAGAGAAGTAACCAAAACACATTGCTATCAATAAATAAGTTAAAAATGCAAGAGCTCTGACTTATGGCTGATGGTTGAAAGGATATGTTTAGTACCCATAACAGTACTAAATATTTATGGAAAGTGATTGTATATATACATGAAAGACAGAAAAGAATATTATTTCTAGCTTTATAAAAAGTTGATTTTCTGATGTCTTATGTTTCCGTATCCTCTTTAAGTAGTGCTAAAATGATCTTAAGACTCCAGCATCCTGTTTTTCCAAGTAATATCACCAAGGTTGCTTAATGTAAAGGTGTCAAATTCAAAGCTTTAGCATAAGTCGATATACCCTTGTATAAACAGAAAATGAAAAACAAACATTTATAAAATCAACTTTGACTGCCATGAAGATTATATACAAAATGTTAAAAAGCTGATTGTGTTTACATTCCCCAACCTTCCACAATTGAGCTTATGCACTTTCTGTGTTTATATTTAATTTGACCTAAGTGAGAAGCTAAGTAAGTAAAAGCAGCTTTCAAAAGATCTACCACCACTGTTATTGTAGTTGAGTTGCAGACAACCAACTCAGGCTTGTGAGCCTGCCTTCAGATTTAATTCTAGATGTCCTTTCTCTCTTGCATATGTGAATAAATAGGGAAATGATTTCCGTTAGCTAGATCTCCGGTTTAAGCAGAAATGCAATCATTACAGTTCGTAAGTGTTGTGTGCACACTCTCTAACTCAATTTTCTCAGCATTATTTAGACACGCTCACTGCTTAAACTTGATAGAGAGAATTCCCACCCATCCCAATTAACCTAAGCCTGCAATTTAGTTTTACACACTTGTCCTTGAATCCTCCCTTGTTCTCGTCTGTGCTGCCGATTTGAATGGGTTTGAATTCTTTCCCAGGAAATGTTTATAATCTAAAAATTGTCTTAATCTTTTTGGTTTATTTTTTTCTACACTCTAACTTCCTAGTAGACCCAAATGGATTTCCAAACTTTTCCACCTTGTACATGGAACCCTGTTTCAGTGCAATTTTCTTCTTGTGTTTTTTGCCCTGGAAACTGTCACTCTAAAACCAGGACTCTGGCCAAACCATAGTAAAAAGCTGCTCTGCCTTCTACTCTCATGAGATTGCTAGTTACTTCTCTCAGTAGGATCTATCAGGGGAAATAAAAGAAAAAATTATCTACCACCTTAATTTCACTGTGTGCTGGTTATAGCCTTACAAGTAAGTCAGGCAAAAGATATACAATCAACAGCATCCTTGGAATGCCAAATTCTACAGGTAATCAGGGTTAGATTTTTATAAAGAAATAGAATTTAAAGGAGCCTGCATAACAGGAAGCTAATTATAAGCCTCACCTTTACTTAGCATTATAAAAGCAAAAATATATTTATTAGAAGGACTGAGTAAATTGACTGAGGCTTCACTTAAAATGAGTCTTTTTCTTATTATCATCTTTATCTCTCTTTATGGTACAGCTTGAAACTGTTATATGGGTTTATGGATTTAAAAGAATTTTTGAATGAATAAATGTATAATTTTTCTGTAAAACATTGGCAAATATTCCTGTAACTTCTCCTGTGTTCACACTTTCTCCTATATTTCTAGGTAGAAATCTTTATGTTGATAATTTCCATACAGTAAAATCATAATGTGACAAGCTGAATAATTTTGAACCTAATAACATCAACAAAATAGATTTCTTATGAATCATTAACAAAACAGCCTAAAATATGGTTGTGTATATAATCTCTTTAGCATGTTAATAAATTTAAATAGTGTCTCTATGAAGTGACACATGGTAAAACAAGTTATGATTTGAATAAAGGACATTCTCACAACTCTACATCAAGGCTTCTCAATTATTTTCACAGTGAAACATAGGACAAGGACTATTACATGTAGAAACTATTTTTCCAACTTGTCTTCAAAATAATCTTATGTGTTATGTGTCTGCATTACTCTTGTTTTATGAAATGACTGAGATTTAAAGAGAACTGTTCCTACCCTGGAGTTGTACATCTATATTCTGATAGAGTTTAATATCTTAAATATTTAATGTAGCCATTGATAGCCACAAATCTTTATGTTATCAGTTTAAATTCTTCAAACTAATACTTCTGAAATTAAATTTACACCTGGAGGGAATAAATAAAACTCTGCATTCTACCATTGGCAGGGGACAAGATATCCTACCAATGTCAGAAGTTTTCCATTTGGGCAACAATGATTTGGTTTTTTCTCTGTCTATACAGAAAACAAAGAAAAAAAGAATACAGACAAATGAAAACAGAGAGTAGAGTTGAAATTTTCTAAGTGAACACGATATGAATCTCAGCTTACACAGAGAATTTATTTAACTTACAATTATTATCATCTGTATGTCCAAAAGCTACAATTACCAATTCAATATGAACAGTCTAAACAGTAAACTGTTGATCCCATCACTTTATATGATTCTATGATGGACTAAGAGGAAACACATAATAAGTATATATTAAAGTAGCGTGAAGCAAGTGTCTTGTTTAATATGTGTGTACTTGTGTGTTTGTGTGTGGTGAACAGAGAGAAAAAGAAGAATATTCAATAATGGTCTTATTAAACTATTTTATGAGTTACCAAATTATACATGTCTTCAGCAAGCGGGCACTTTTAATCTTTTATTCAAGCAACCCCATGTATCTTAGTAATTATGCATAAGTTGTGTTTTCTTTGATATCTGAAAGTTTTCTCCCTTTAAAGTGTGGAATCAAAATTGCATACTCTGAAATTGGCTTTCTTGAGATTTATTTACTGCCCTGCTGCTTTCTGAGTAAAAATATATCAGCAGAAGCTGCAATAAATAACTAAACACATTACAGAATACAACGCTATACCTTGACAAGCTTAGGCTTGTATATTATATAAATTATATATATATAATACATATAATATATAAACTATAAATGTTATATTGTATGTTTATTCCAGGAAATGTTGGTGGGCATGTAAAATCTTGCATTACATATACAGATATAGATGATATACAAATAGAAATATAAAGATATATCTGTATATGTATTTCTGGCCATACAGTATGTTATTGTTTTTGGTTTTCAGAATTAAGGAACTTTATAAAAATAACTATTTTTCTAAAAAAGTTATCACAAATTTACTTTTCTTTTTTCATGTTCTAGCATATCTGAAATAACATCTTACAAAACCTATGTGTGTGTGTTCATGTGACCAATAAGTCAGAGGCCACAAATGTAGAGTCCATAGGCCTGTATTGTTTCAAAGAAAGGTTTTACTTGAATGTAACTTGACCAGTATTTAAACCACATGGAGATACAGATTCTGGACATTAGTAAGTCACTCTCCCTTATGAAAAGCAAGACCTAGACAACATAATCACTGAGCTCTTGTGTCTTTAGACAGTCTATTAAGTTAAAAAAATTATGTTGAATTTTGAGTATTGCTATCCATCAACTTAAAATTAAAGGGATATTCTCTAATGGTAGATCTGGGAAGTAGGTGAGTAAAAATGAACCATGGTGTCATTTATAGCTATCCAAGGCTGTGTTTTTCAAACTACAGAGTATAACAATCACACATGAATTTGTGAGAAGGCAGATTTTTAGTTGAAAAGGCCAAAACTCTGAGTGAGGGAGTTATGGATGGAGGCCTTGTTCTTCTTGATTATCATGCTATTGGTTTACACACTATATTTTGGAGAGTAAGTGCTGACCTGGAGAAGGATCTTAGCCATTCAAAGATAACTTAATTTACAGATTTTTTTTTTTTTGTATTTTGGGGAAGGGTCTACAAGATGTTAAGAGTCTACAGGGTGTTCAGGGTCTCACTGAGTAGATCGGACTCATAGAGATTCTCCTGTTTACAGCCTATCAAGAGCTGGGATTACAGGCACGTGCCACCACGCCCAGTCTCAATCGCCATCCCAACTTGCCCTGGGGTCGGTACCAGCACAACAGGCCTGGGGATCGAACCCCCGGCCCTTGTGTCTGCTTGCAGGTGCTTTAATCCTCTGAGCTATTTGGCTGGCCTTTTAACTTGCAGCTTTTATAAAAACTACTTCAAAATATAATCAAAGACCTAAAAGTAAGAGCCATATTGATAGTAATAAACATAACAGTTACAAAAACAACTATTACAAACCTTAAAAAAGATATAAAACTTTATGACCCTGAATAAGAGTTTAATACCCATAATACTCCAAATCCAAACAGCGCTAAAATAAAAGAAAAAAATTTTAGTAAAATTTAAAATTTTTTTGCTTCAAAGGATGTCAATTTAAAAAGTGACATGACAGTTCAAGGCTTAGGAGAAAAATTTTATAAGTAATGTACCTAATAAGGGATGTGCACCAACAATAAATATAGTACTCTTACAGCTAAACAATAAAAAGAGAATAAATCTATATAAAACTGAGTTCAGTATTTGAATAGATATTTCTTCAAAAAAGTATTTATTTATTTTTTATTTTGATATAGGGAATCAAACTCAGGGCCTTGCATTTAACAGGTAGGCATTTGCAAATAAGCTAAATTCCTGTTCCCCCCAAAAATAATACTTATGGCCAGGTAGATAGCTCAGTGCCTTAAGTGCTTGCCTGGCAAATGAAAGGTCTTTAGTTCAAGCCCCAGTACATAAAAAAAGAAAAAATAAAAAAGATATTTAAAGGCCAGTAAGTTTATGAGAAAATTCTTAACTTCATTAGCTACTAAGAACATTTAAATCAAAACCACAAAAAGGAAAACACACACACACACACAAGAGTTTACTTATACACACTAGGATGGTAAATATAAAAAAAAAACAGATCAATAAAGAATAATATCAAGTATTACTCTGGTAAAGAGCTATCAAAAAAAACTACAGTTGTCATCCACTGTTGGTGCGAATGTAAAGTGATGCATTCCATTTTGACACCAGCACTGTGCCTTTTCATGATGTTCAATATGAACACCAGCAATTCCAGCACTAGGTATGTGGAAGCACTTGTTCACCAAACCCCTCGTAATGCTTTAAGAAATCTATGAATGTTGATAGCAGCAATATTTTAATAACTGAGAACATGAAAAAAATCCAAATATCCACCAATTCATGATCAGATGAATGAAATATGCATGATTCAGACTGGGGAGGAGTACTGTTAATAAAAAGGAGTGAGGCAATGCTATACACTATATATGCTAACACTGATAAACTTTAGAATCTGATTACAGAGGGTCATCCATTGTATGATTCCACTGCATGAAATGTGTAGAGTAGAAAATTATACTGAGACAGAGGGCCTATTAGTGATTGTATTTCTGATGAAGGGGGAGATGATGGTTAGGAGGACCCATAAAATATTTTTAAGCAGCCTGACTTGGTGACACAAGCCTATGATCCCTGTACTTCTAAGAGGCTGAAGCAGTAGAATTGTAAGTTTGCGCCTAGTTTGGATACCTTAATGACTTAATCAGAAACACTGCCTCAAAATTTAAAACAGAAATAAGTTAAAATAGGCTTGGAATGTAGTTCAGAATGAAATCTCTGAATTCAATCCCTAGTGCTACAAAACAAATTATAGATCAGCTACCGTATGTGAAGCATTGCATTATCCTGTCTTTGAAATTCTATCACCTTGATAATGATACCTTCAGCGCTTGCAATGATCTGATTTAATGTTTTAAGTGCATTCAACATATATTCATGAATGTCTTACGCACGAAGTTGTCTCCATAAGTTAACATCATCCTTAATAAAATATTCTTAAATTAATGAAGACTTTAGTCTTCCCAACCTCTTTCTCTATAATCTCATACTTGACTAGTGGCATGAGGTGCAGGGAAAGGTCAACAATTCCTCTTGGTCATAAACATGATCATAATGAAGACAAAGTAACTTTCATTACCATTCAAGAACACTGATGGAATAGTTTACAAAGGAACACTTGAACGCAAGGAGACTTACGTTAAAATCCGGATCCCACTTCTTTATTTCAGCTATGCACACTTGGGGAAGTTGCTATTTCCAGCTAAATTTTAATTTCGTCTTCAGTGAAATTCTGATAATAAAGTGGTTTCTTCTCTTGGTGGTCATGCTTGTATCTGGTAATATTAACAACTAATTTTAAGACAATATGTAATATTTCAACCATTGTTGAATTCCCATCATTTAGTTTAGTGAAATTCTGTATCATTTCTAATTGTTTTTTACTAACTTGTTCTCCCTAAAAAAAATAAATGAGATAACATGGGTATTCAGTCTTTCAAAAATGTAAAACTGCACACATATCTGCTAATAATGTGACGTATTAGTAAAAACTAAAACAGGGACAATCTTTTAAAATTATGTTTAGAAGAGAGCTATACAGCAGATATTTTTAATTGCCTGCACAGTGACCATTTATTTTTTATTTTTCCTTTTTAACAGAGTTCCAATTTTTTGAGCATCCATGCCCTGCTCTGAGGAATGAATTACAATTATCCCAAGCAAATCACCAAAATTATACCTCCCTTGCCTTAAATTGGATTTAGGGTAAACAGGGAATTCTGTTCTGCTAATGAAAGAAAAACCATGGTATGTGGCATAGAAACATTGTTCTCCAGGAAAAAGAATCCTAGAAAAACTCTTGCATCCAGCTGACTTACTTCCTGTATAAATCTATTTTACACAGTGTCGGAGCACAATGTCAGAATCTTTGAGTCTTGAAGCAAAGTCAGAAATGCTGAGTCATCAACTACCACTGAGCTAACACTGGAATTGCCTACCACCAGGTTTCTTATCACCTGAGGTGAATAATAGACTAATTTCAAAGTCATTAATTGCGGGGTCCTATAGTAGTTGTTCACGAAATCATTCTAAGTTGTTCACCTCTTCAGAGACGTGCAACAGAAAGTGACACTAGCAAGGCTAGCAATTTATCAGTAGGCTTTTTTTTCTACTTTGTAAAGCAGTGGCAGCTCACTCTGTCTTTGTGGTTCATCATTTTATGGCAGTAACAATAGGCAATTAAATTTTTCAAAATTGGAAAACTTGCTCTTAAAATTAGGAAGATTAATTGAAATGATAAAAGGTATTTTTAAATGTTCATGTCTAAGTAATTGTCACACTGATTTTGTTGGGGAAAAAAAAAAAAGGAGACAAAGCATTGGAGTAAAGGGTGGGTTCTGCAAGCCCAAAGGATTTGCTGATCTCTCTTGTAGATTCTTATGGTCCATGATGTTACCTTCAACAAAGTACAATATATAATTAAATACTAATTAAGGAACTGCCTGTGTGGGTTCTGTAGCTTTGCTTTTCCAGGCAACACTTGACTCCTTTGTGAGAATAACCATGCTAGTGTGACTCTGAGATCTGGAGTTACACAAGAGGAGGGACACACATGAAGAAGTGTTTAGGACAATTCTTTTGTTATTGTAGTAAAAAAAAAATTAGTGTTTCCTACAAGACTGAACAGCTATGGAGATGTTTCCATTCAAAATACATTATCATTTGTGCTAAGTAAGCCACCTCATACGAAGTCAGACAATGAGTCTAAACTTCCACCACTGCCTGAGAAAAATGAGTTCTAACATATCTTTTTCAAGGACTTTACTCCATTTCCCTTCAGAGGTAAACCTAAGACCATTTCAGCCTTTGTAAGCATAGATAAAATGATTTTATGATACTGTCCTAAGAGTAATTTTCTTATTTGAAAAGGCTGACTGGAAGCTCTTTGCTAGCATTCCGATTTGCTTTATTCATTATATGCATTCCCAATGCTGGGCAAAATGCCAGGCACAGACGAGTGACTTAATAAACATTTATGGAACGCATATCTGAATGAATGAATGAGAAAATGAATAAACAGTAATTCTGAGCCTTGTTTCTCTTTTATTGACTATGAATTCTAAGCTTTTATGACTATATTTTCAAGCCATGTATACTATGAATATTTAAATCATGAAAATACACAAGACACTATATGCTTGCCTCCAGTTAGATGACCAGAACATTTTACTCAGTGCCAAAATGGGTAATAATATCACCATATTTTTATCAAGTTTCAACTTCCTCCTTCAATAGTAAACAAAATGATCTGAACACCACTGCAAGTAACCTTAAAGTCAACCATATTGCTGAGTTATTTGGCACTATCTTTCAGAGCAACTTTACTCATTCTTTGTTTTCAGTTTCCTAGGTCATGGTAACTTCACAAATATCTTTCAGGGATGCAGAGAGAGCTTTGCAGTCTAAGCATCTACGTGGCAAGTGCAAGGACCTTGGTTGTATCCCAGGTACTGCATACCATCTCAGCTCTGGAGCCCCAGGCACACCTTGCCAGCCACAGAAACAAGGTGTCGTGTTGCATGCCTGTAATCCCAGTGCTAGGGATGCAGAGACAGGAGGACCAATGCATGTCCAAGCTGGGTAGCAAGACCCTATACCAAAAAAAACCATATATATATATATATATATA
>NDGM011188067.1:0-14665 GCA_002564305.1 Octomys mimax
TCTGATATATTATTATGTAGAGCAAAACACGCATAATCTATTTGTATCAATCAAAACTCACAACCAACTTGCAGAACCTAAATAAAGTAGTGAAATACATTTTTCTCAAGTCCTCATGTGCACAGACCAGGTGACAAAGGGCATTTCGAGGGGCTTCTCGGCACACATCTCCCCTAGAGCAGGGGACAGGACGCCCACTGGTGCAGGCCACATGCCCACACCCCGCCGCCAGGGAGGCCCACATCCCTGTCTCTGAAGCCTCCACATCCAGCCCTCATGTTTTGCTGATCATATTTGGAATGCAGGTCAAGACTCTGCTCAGAGTCTGTATCGTCAAACACTGAGTTTGAAGAAAATAAATGTAGGCAGTTGCCTTGCAAGGATCAGCAGAAAGAAGCCAGGGAACAAAAGTCCTTCTTCAGAGGTCCGTGAGGGCTGGATTTCAGACATCAAAGCCTTTCATCTCAGGAACCGTGAACAGAGAATATTCTGTGTTTGTGTCAGTTCTTACTTGATAAACTAACCAAACTGTGAAGGACTTACTGGGGCATGGAGGGAGTCCTGTGAGCATTGGTAGCGTGGCTTTCTCAGTAGCTACGTGTTGCCCAGGCAGAGCACTCTGACCTGAGTGTAAGAAGGACTGGGAAACTGAGGCTAAGATGACCAAGAAGTCCTAGAGGTCCGAAGCACGCTGAACACTGTCTACAGCTGAATAACATGAGCTCACATCCACATCTCCCACTCGCTGGAGGACTTGGTAACTCATTTAACCTTTGTTAGTTTCAGATGATGAACTGTGAAAATTAAATGAGTGAACGATCTAAGCTCAGGAAGTGTGCCCAGCGAGACAGCGTGAAAAATACCACCAAGTATTCCTGTGGTCAGCACAACTGAGTTTGAATTCTTTGCTAGCTATGCAAGATCAGGCAAAATACAGAACTCTTACCTTGTTATCCATAAAGTGAAGCTTTAGGTCTACTCTGCAGGACAGAAGCTGCGCTCCAGCTGTAGGGACAGAAGGGCTCTGGGACATGCTAGACACTGAATAAATACAAACCAATGCCTTGCTGCACACGTTTCCATTCTGTGCCAGTAAGTCACCAGCCCATTCACTCATATCAGCACCTTATTACCCAGCATGCCCCATTTTATAAACTCCGTTCCTGAAGCAAAGTTCTTGTTTCTCCACTGGTCGCCGTGGGCTTCGCCTTCATCCACACTAAATGTCCACCTGCCCCCATGCCCCTTCATTCCACACCATTATCAGAGCTTATTTAACACGGTCCATAGTTTCAAGCACTTCCAGTACTGCTGACCAGCCATGCAGGAGCCTTGATGCTTGCAAATTTTCCTCTGCCAGCCAGTCCTCAAATCAGGATGAATTGAACAGTCTTTACATTCTAATGCTGCTTATACTGTGCCAAGCCTTGTTAAAGAATGTAGGCCAGTGAGATAGTTCAGTGGACTAAGCACCTGCTTTGGCAAGTATAGAGACCTAGGTTTGATCCCAGGTCCTACATGCTGCGCTGGCCCCCCACCCAAGTCCGGGAGTGGTGGCACACACCTGTAACCCCAATGCTGGGGAGGCTGAAAACAGGAGAATCACTAGGAGTCCAAGCTGTGTAGTAAGACTCTTGCCAACTATATAAATAAAAAAGGAAGGCTGATTTATTTAGGAATGTAATCTTCACAGAAAAAGTTGATACTCTATTTTTTAAAAAGCAAGTCTAATGGAAATGAATGTTTCCTTTTCTACCTTCTGCTTTCTTCAGGCAAATCTGCTCCAGACTTTTCTTATGGCTTTTCCAAGGTGGCTGTGTGTGGAGTGCGTGATGCTGGGGTTAAGGGTATTGACTGCTAAACTGCACCACTGATTGGTCTGGTGCTGCTCTGGATGCAGACAGTGGGGAGAGGTGGGAGGGCCGCCTGCCCGCACTGGAGAGAATGGAAGGGACAAAAGCCAGCCGCTCCGCCACTTGCTGCAGCTGCCTTCTGCTCCACTGCCCTCTGCCCACCATGAACCATTTCTCCTCCGCATTGCCTCTGCCAGGCCACCTGCCTTGAAGCCCATGAGCCATGAATGGAAGCCTAAGACCTGTGAGCCAAAACCCTTTCCTCTTTTAACTCTGGGTGTTGGGGATTTTGCCTCAGCCACGAGAAATATAACTAAGATGACTCGTTCCTAAAACTAGCATTACATCTAGAGACATTCTTAATAGAGAATGGCTGCCTAAAAGTATTTTAATTGAGGGGACATCACTGCTCTACAGAGGCCACCCCACCCCAGCTAAGCACAGCATCGTCACCACTACTCCCTTCACAGGCAAAGTTTGACACTGCCTGCCAGGTCTCTAAGGGTGACGACTTTGGGAGTGGTGCCTAGGAGGGCCTTTCCTCCACTCCTACACAGCGTGGCTCAAAGACGCTGTGGATATTTAAATTAAAAAGTTTTACAGTGGTCCCTCAGTTGTCACGGACATTATGTCCCAGATGCCCCCGCAATAAGTGAAAATCATCAAAGTGATGACGTTATATCTACTTTAGCATATATATATGTATATATATGTATATATATACATATATATATGCTTTATAAATCTCCCTATACTCTTATAAACCTTATCCACACTTTTAAAAACACTGCTAATGTTAACTGTTTTCTAAACTTACAAACATATGTAATTTTAACAATATGCGTATACTGTGTGGTACTGCAAAATCCCGTGATACAGTGAAGAATCCACAATAAATAGTTTAGATCAATACTTTTTGAAAACCCACAAAACAATGAATCTGTGAAAATCAAACCATGAAACAGCAAGGGAGGCTACTATATTACAGCAGAAGCCAGACAGCCACTAAGCTCCCCCGAAATGCTCCCCTCACATGAGACCCACTCACCCCATCTCTCTTGCCACGTTCTGAAGCAGCGCTGGAGGGCTCTGCCGTGTCTTCCCAAGGCACCATCATAAACACAGCGAATGCGCGCTGAACGCTCCTGCCCCGTCCTGTCTGGTGGGCAAGGCAGGCCTGTGGGTACGTCACACTGTGTCCCCGACCACCTCATTCACTGGACCTGGCACCGTGCGGCTACTTACTCTCCCCCAATGTTAACATGGCCATGAAATATTTGAATCCATCCAGGACATCGAGGTATCCAGGATAGCAAATTAAACACAGGCTCATAGAGGGCTTCTGCAGGGGCTCAGAGGGTGGCAAGAATGATGGGCTGAGTGTGTTTGAAGTGAAGAGCAGCACTTTGAGAGTGATTCATGGAAATATGTCCCTTACTGTAATATTTTTTAACCTAAACACATGCTCATTGTGCAAGCACGCCTCTCTTGGGTGCGTGCTGAGACTGGCAGATGGTGGCGACTACCCGTCCCTCCCTGGGCACACTCCTGTGCTGCCCGGAGACAGCCAGGCCACCACACTTCCATACGCGTGGCTGGCACCAGCACTCCAACCACACAGGCTGTGCCTGACACTGTACTTCTCCCCCATCTGGATAACAGACTTCAACCCTTCCAGGAAGCCCTGAGCCCCAGAGCAGTGCCAGCCGAGGACAGCCACCGGCACAAGCCTGTGCCACAGGAAGCTGCCCCTGGCCTCACCCCCACCACGGGCCATCTGCAGCCACGCTCCCTAAGAGAGGCACCCACAGGCAGGAACCGCATCCAAAGGCAGGAAAGCAATTTCAGCTACACAAAACAAAGAGTCCCTTCCCACGATATCAGTCTGGCCCCAGGGAGCTACATTAGCTACCACAGCAACGCTCCTGAAGACATTTACACTAAGATTAAAGAGAAGGGTACGCATATTTTCTCCTAGGAGAAACGAAACAGTAAAATATTTCAAAGTTCTCCCAAAGGAATCTTTTCTCCTGGTTGCTTCAAATGGAACACGTTTAGCCCACAGGACAAATTTGGATGAATGTCCAAAACACACACACAGGCACAGAGCTTTCAGACAGCCCTGAAATTCACAGGGAGCCTGGACTGCCCTGCTAGAAGAGACAAGTACTTGGTATCTTTTCTCAACACTGAAAACACTCCAAATTTTATCTACCCATCATTTTAATTTGTCACAGCAGATGCCCTGTACCCTTCTTTTCTTTATTCCCCCAAACTTCTGCCACACCCCAAGACCCCACACCTTAGCCTTCACATTTAATGTCACCTACTTGATCAAGAAAAAAAAAAAAAATAGTGGCTGCAAACATTAAGGTCTGCATTTACTGTTAATAATTTCTCTTCGGCCCGGAGCAAAAGATCAGCTTGCAAGGCATGTCCTACGACCCAATCTCCTCCCTCAGTCTCTGGAACTGGCCTGCCACGTCCAGGCTCCACCCCTTTTTCTTCAAAAGTTGGATTCCATCTAACTGCAAACCTGCCTTTATGTCCAACAGCCACCTCTGGCCGAGATGCACATTTCTCTTTCCTCCCAAACCCTGAAGAAATCCAGACGATCTCCTCCAGCCTCGCAGCTCAACCCCTCAAGAGCCCCAGGCTTGACCACAGTCCATTCTACCACAGCTCCACTCTGACCGCAGCAGATGGGAGACCCCGAAGGTCATCCTACCTCTTCTGTGAATGTCTAAAACCTTTATGATTCACACCTCTGAACCTTGTGTCACTTGCTTAGAATTCATTTTTCTTAAACTCTTTTCCGGATTTCTGTATTAAAGAATGTAGAAGCAAAGACCAAAACTCTGCATGTCTAGCAAATTCTTTGGGTGCTGTTGGCACACATGAGAGACAGAAGCCACGGCCTAAGAGTGAAGGCAACACAGAAAAACGAGTTCAATAACCATAATCTCATCATGTCAGTAACAGAACCACTTCAACAGTCATGTGAAAACATTTGTCATTTTCTCCTTCTCATTACCAGCAATACACTGAATGTCAAGGCTGCATTAAAAGTTAGGACATATTACAGCAGTTAAAGCTTTGTGATAGACGGAAACAGCTTTAATTAAAGTTACCAGGACAACCAGAGGGAGACAGCATATGCCACAATTGGAGAAGTGTCATTGGAAAAATTTGTTTATTATAAACTGGATCCTATTTTCCCTGAGCAAAATGTCTGGATCCCCTCATCTCCGAGCAGACCCCCGTAGCCAGGCTAGCTGCAGAAGAATGGCTGCAGCGACCCCATTTACCTGCTCCTCCCATCGGGCACGGCGGGAGACGGCCCTGCTTTGCTGAAAAGATTTCTGTCATGAATTAGCACTTGCAGAGATTTCAGTGACGTTCAGGATGCATGAATGCTAACGGCACTTCAAGTGATCGTTTCTTTCTGCTGCTAAGCACTGATTTGAGATTGCTTCCAGAACACTCCAACAGCGTTAGCAAGTTTCTGAGCCAGTTTTGGAACGAATGCGAGACAATCCTTCAGCAGATTTACCTGCGAAGTAAGATCACTGAGATCGCTGTGGGCTTGCCATGGACAAGGTCTCGACTTACAAGCAGAGTCCCGAAGCTCGATGCTAGCGCTACCCGGTGCTACCCACACAAGAACTCGGTCCTCTAAGTTTCCTCCTCCACAAAACAAGAAGAAATAAATACATGAGCTGTCAGCCCCTTGGGATTGCTCTAAGTACCTGATGCAAAAGCACCGCCAGAGCCAGGGCGCAGGTCACTGCCCATCGCGGCACCTCGTAGCAGCTTCAGGGCAGCAGTCTGCTTCGCTATCAAACAGGCGGCTTCAGAAGAAAAGCGGTTATTTTTTTTGGAGGGGGAGGAGCAACTTCCCTCTCAGTTCTTCCTGAAAATGGGTGCTAGGCCCTGAGCATTGAAGAATAAAAAGAAAATAAAAAAATAAACACTGAAGTTATAAAATAAAATGTCGGGGGGATAGTTTAGAGTCAAACATATAAACAATCACAGACTGAAGCACAAAGCAATAATAAGTTCTACTTGAGTTTTTAATCAACAGGCTATAAAATTTAAATTCAAATATACAAAATTTGTGTGCATGCAAGCAAAACAGGACTTATTGTAGCTATTCAAAAGCAGCAATCCCACTAAAAAGCACAACAGTCTTTATTTCTTAAAAAAATAAACTATCCAATATAAGCTTCATTTCTTTAGTAAAGAGAAGAAAATAGCCAGTTCACATATTCTCTCTTTCAGGGGGCCTGCCCATTAGCTTAGTTGTTTAAATGCCTACATAAGCAAAGCAGTCAGGCTCAGGATGCTGTGGTTCAATCCCCAGATCCTCAACCCTGCCCTGAAGGCATCCTGAGCCAGCCAAAAAAAAAATCCTTCTGAATTTTTGCCTGGCGGCAGAGGCAGTGGCAAAAAAAAAAAAAAAAAAAATCCTTCTGAATTTTTGCCTGGCGGCAGAGGCAGTGGCAAAAAAAAAAAAAAGAAAGAAAGAAAGAAAAAATTCCTCTCTTTACAGATTTTAAATACATATTTTCAAGAGTTTCTTAGGTTGATAACACTGATATTGAAGAATACATAGTCTTCAAATTCAAATAAAAAGGAAAATTGTGTCAGAACTATATATTTTATTTCACTGAATCATCTTATTGTTTTAACAGGAAATATAATTTTATTTATTTATTTTTGTATTTTAGGGAAGGGTCTACAGGATGGTCAGGGTCTCGATACTAAATCAGACTTGTAGTGGTCCACCTGTTTACAGCCTCCCAAGAGCTGGGAACACAGGTGCGCGCCACCACGCCCAGTCTTCTCGGAATCATTTTAAATAGCTAATTGCTATGTGATTCTGAGAGAAGCCCCAAGCATTCTGGAATATAGCGTGCCGGGATATCTCACTTAACAGGACTGACCCTTAGCGAGGCGGGGACAGTAGTCCGTAGAGCAGCTGGTGGTCACTTCTTCCTTCTGCACGCTTGTTCCACCCAGAGGAACCCATGCACACCAGGAGGACCGCGGACCACAGTGTGGAGGCAGAAACCCCGGCCACCGAGCCCATCACACTCCCGCGGGGTTTTGCACCAGGTACGTCGGCCACACTCGTGCACTAGTGGAAAAGCAGTACCTTGCACCCCTACTGTCCCGAGGGCTGGGGCCTGGAGGCACCCTCGAGCCTGGGGAGCCCCGTACACACATGCTTGCTCGGGCAACATTTACAAATGCCCCGAGACCCAGGCTCCTACTGGGCCGTGAATGACGCCAAGGACGCATCCACACCACGGGGCTGTTAGACAGTGCACCACGGAGCATAGTTAGACAGTGCTGCTTAGTAGCACCACTCAGTAATGCCTAACTGGTGCTCGCTTCCAACATCTCCCCGGATTTGGCTTTTCCACACAATTTCATACAGGATTTCACTGGTCCAACCCCAATACATTAGAGCCCCTCTAATCCAGGTGCTTCTTTGAGTAGCAAAACACAGAAGCAAGTTAAAGGTGCCACCTTGCATTCATTTGCAATATAATGTAGCACCTGTCTTATAATTAGCCTCCAAATATTTCCCTACTAAACAATGTGCTTCCTGCTTGTATGGAATTAAACAAGTTAAATAAAGAACTTAGCTTGAAAACAAACAGGAATCTTTCTCCCAGACATGAAATCTAATTCTACACTCAGTAACCCTCCTGCTTTCTGAATTGTGCCCTGGTACTTAACACACACACACACACACACACACACACACATCTGGAGTACAGACAAAGAGACAAAAGACAAAGAAAAAAACATCTGCAAGGGCTTACATAACAAACTATATTCTTCTACTCTACAGCCTTTTTGCGGGCCATCCGTGTTCGTGTCATCTGCTTCCTACTCCCAGAGAAAAATGGGAGCAAAGAAGAGCAGAATACACAGAACTGTGGTCAGCTGTCACCAGAATATTAGCCACTTAGATAGGGCTTTTTTCTTGGGGGGGGGGGTACTGGGGATCAAACAGGACCTTGTGCTTGCCAGGCTTATACAGCTGACCTATATCCCCAGCCCTAATCACTTAAATAGAAAGTACACCTTATTTTGGTTTTTATGACCAATATTTACATCTCTAAAAATTGGGTCCACAGCCCTAAAATTGAAGATAACATTGCTTTGAGTTTTCCTGTCATGAAAGTTTACCTAGCACAGATTACTCAGTGATAGATATTTTTAAATTCAATCATTCCACGTATAGCAGTATGACCTATGACCTATATATGATGGATAATTCTACCATGCTTCACTAAGATCATCCTGGGTACTTTAAGAATGATAACAAACATTTTTGGAAGTGCTAAAAGAACTCACTGAAATTTTTTAAGAACCAAGACATATCAGGCTAAGAATCTGAACTCTGAGTAATGAATAAATGGGAAATAAAGGGTGACCTGGGGACAAATTTTGATGGCACCTACCTATCCGACTCAGTAGTAGAGCTAACAACTCTGGACAGAACATTTAAATCCTGCTGAATGAATGAAAAAAATTGCTAAGCAGAAAGACCATCCAGCTCACAAATAAAAAGACAAAACAGAAAGTCAGTCAGTTCTTCCCAGTTTGGTCTGACTCAGTATACCAAACAAATTCCAGTAGCTATTTTTCTAGATAATGGAATGCTGAATCTATAGGTTAGATTATAAGTACAGGCTCAATAATATGCAAGATCCTTCCAAACATAAATATGGGGAGAACCTTGGCCTATCAGATAGCTTGCATGATAACTGGACCACAAGGGAAGAAGAAAAACTGCTTAATCAATGATTTTGGGGCTGGGGAAATAGTTTAGTAGAATAAGGGCTTGCCTGGCAAGCTCAAGGGCCTGAGTTCAAATCCCAATTCCACCAAAAAAAAAAAAATCAATTGTCTTGGGAAAAAATTAATTTGAATTACAGCCTAAAATTACATACTAGTATCAGCTGCAAGTAGATTAAATGCTTAAATAGGAAAGGTAAAACAGAACCTTTAAGAGTAAAATAAGGTCAAAGAGATAGCTCAGCAGTCTAAGTGTCTGCCTGGTAGGCACAAGGACCCAGGTTCAATCCCTGTACCTCATGCCGTGCCGGCCCAGTGCTAAGCCAGCCACCAAGACCAAGCATGGTGGTGCATACCTATAATCCCAGTGCTGGGGAAGGTGAGACAGACGGATTGCTATGAGTCTGAGCTGTGTAGTGAGACCCTGTACTAAACACATGAAACATAAATAGATATTTTAAAAAGACTAAAATACATTTTGAGGCTTGTGTATAATCACAAGGTAGAGGATTTCTTAAATCTAACACTACAAAATACTAGAAGTAATTTAAGGAGAAGTTGGTTTTGACTGCATTAAAATTAAGAATTAATCAAAACCAAGTGATAAGTCACAAGCTGTAGAAATGGCATTTCCACGCGTAAGACTAAAATAAATTAACCAGCATATGGAGCCTAGAAATCAACCTGTAGAGTAAGACTGTGCTGCAGAAATGCCCAGCCCAATTCTCCTACGTACAGTTCAGCTGCCTACAGGAAAGAGTAGCTAATGCGCCATTTTTTTCTTGCCTTCTTTTTTCATGTTTTTTTTGTTTTTCTCTCATCTTCGTGTTTTATAACTTTTTTCTTTTTTCTTTCTTTTTCCAATTTTCCATGCATATATCTTGTAATCTGAACTAGTTTGAAGACAACACTATGCAGCACACCACACTGTCGAATTCATGCTACTTTGTTCAGTGAAATTCTGTATATTTGTATTTTTTCTTTACATTACTATTCTGCATTTTCTTTAACAAATAAAAAAGAAAACATTTAAGTTTAAAAAAAGCCTATGCTGAAGATAAGAGCAGGTGGCCCGCGCCCCACAGCCGGGGCTGCGCCTCTCTGGCAGCGAGAGCGGGCACCACTCACGCGCACTGCCTGCCCAGACCTAGGGCACCTTCGCTTCCACGTTTGTCCAGGAAATGGATTCAGGGTCTGCGACTGACAGGAAAGGCCCACCTGCATACAATTCTTTTGGCAATGACCGTCATACCTTCATAAAACTGGCACTGTCACTGCCTGTACTCTAGCAACTTCACTGTCGCCTGTCAACTCTGCGGATCGGGCACCAGGCAGCACAAGTAGCAGGCTTTACACAGAGCTATACCCCAGCCTTTGGTGTACTTGAGGTTCTCCTGTCCAGTCCCTGCGAGTACTGGGACCAGTGTCACCATCCCCAGCTGAACTCTACACTCTTGCACATGCATACCACAACATTTGTTCCAGAAAATCTAGCACCATTATTTTATAGTACAAACCACCTAGGAGCAATCCAAATAGTAATTTGCCAACAGAGGATAAATGAACTGAGATATATCCTCATAAAATAATATTTAATTTTGAACAGAGGAGCGCCTTCTTATGTTGTTGCAGCTGTTGCTGTTTGTGTTTTCAGTTATACTTGCTCTGTGGGTTTTGCACCATCGAACCAGTCCCACAGGAAAATAAGGAAAAGATTGAGTTTGTCCTGAACATTCACAGGTGTGCTTTTCGTATTGATACCGCCCAGGCAGCACAACACAACCACTTACTACACGGCATTAATGGTGTACTAGGTAGCACGCGTCCTCCACCGGTGCGGTAAGGTACACAGGAGATCGAGTTATACAGAGACACTCGTGCATTTGCCGTACGGGGCGTGCACACCCACCCACGCCGTGGGGGGCTTGGATCCCATGACCCAGAGGCCCTGCGGGAAGGCTGCAGAGGGGAGCACTGTCCCTGCTCACCGCAGCCACTGGATGCTCAGGACACGGCTGTGGACAAGTGGGACTGCCCTAACCTGAAACGAAGCTAAAGGCCTACCCAAGGTGGAGGGAGAAAAGTGAGCTAGCTGCACACAGCATGCTGCAACAGGAAGAAAGCTCAGAAGTACACCAAAGAAACGCCTCTCTCGGCACCACAGTGATGGGAGCTTCAAGCATTTTCGTAAGACAACAGGCCATTCATCATTATTGAGCACACCAGCCTCCTCTGCAGGGAGGCTGAAGGGCAAAGTAGGAGTGTACTGCGCTCCAGGGCACCAGTAAGGCTTGTGGCTTCACCCGGCATGACAGACCTAACCCCAGTCATGGTAGCACTGTGTATGACTCACACAGGTATAATTATAAGCACACCTCAATTAGGATATATATTAGAAAGTACAGTAACAGAAAAAGAAATATGTAGAGAAAAGCTCGCTGATCACTGTGGGTCCCCGATGAAACCACTGTGTCACATTTTTTTATGAGCACATTAGATAAACACGGTTACTATGGTGAAGAAACAAAGCAAACCAAGCCTCCCCCAAAGCTCGAGCAGCGCCTTGGAGGCCAGCAGGGGCCAAGAGCGAGAGGAGAAGATCCAATTTAAACTCACCTCCAGGGCCTTCGATCTGTTGCTGAGAAGCTTTTCAATATCCCGGGCTGCGATCTCCACCAGCTGCCGAGCGTTATTTGGTTCCACAGTATACAAATCTTGGTATTTCTCATAAATCTGTGTGAAAGGGAAAGAAAGCTAATAAGTGAACTCGTTCCTTCTGAGGGGGGCTGGGGAGACAGCTCAGTGGTCTACGTGCCTGCCTGACAAGTGCAAGGATCCAGGTTTGATCTTCAGTACCACATGTCGGCCTGGCCCCAGAACCCCAGCTCTCTGTGCCAGCTCTGAAATGGGGTATGGTGGTACACAGCTGTAATCCCAACACTGGGGAGGCTGAGACAGGAGGGTCACTATGAGTCCAAGCTGTATAGCAAGACCCTCTACAAAATAAATAAAAAAATAGATTTTTTTAAAAATTAAAAAGAAATTCTGAACTATCCGGCAGCCAGGCATAGGTAAATATGAGCTCCTCCTAGGACAACCACACCTTGTGAAAATCTACACATGCTGTAAAACACCCTGCGCCCTGCGGCTTGCACATGTGACCCAGGGGCGTAGGCTGCACTGTATCCCAACTTTAAACCTCAATTTGAATCATCATTTCACAGGACAGGGGGCTATGGTGGGCCACAGAGGGAGCCTGGAGGTTGGGCTCGGCCAGGATCATCCTCAGGGGTGCAGGGACACTGCACAGGCAGAGGGCTGGAAGCCACTCCTGTCCACATGGAAGCTTGGTTAGAACCCGAGAGCATACTGACTCCTTACTGAACTGAATGTTGTTTTTGTTGAAAGCCAGCGAATCAAGCTGTAGTAAACCTACATGAGGTGCAGAGCACGGGTGGCAGGCCGGGTTCCCAGGCAGAGGGTGCAGATGGTTCCAGCAGCGCTCCCAGCAGGAGGGGCGCAGGGTGCGCTGGAGGAAACCCCTTCCGCACCGCACAGATGGGGCGCACACGCACGACTGGGCCGCCAAAGCCAGGGCCTGGCGGGGGCTCTGTCTTAGGCAGTGGGTCCAGCACAGGCCGGAACCGGTTCAACCCTGCTTGGCTCTGGAAGAGCGCCAGCTTCCCGCGCCTCTGCCAAGAGGTCTGCGACCTCTTCGCACCAGCGTCCAGCAGATATGAGCACGCCTGCTAACGTTTCTCTAACAGAGTACGTGGATTCTCTGCGAGCCTGCAGCTTTTTAAGACACTGACAGATAATTGAGATTTGAAAATTTTTAAATTGTGCTTTATTCCTAAAACTGATTGAAATGCCTGTGTTTAGCCATGCTCTTTAGAACACTGCACGAGTACAGTTTTATTCTAATTATTTAAGACTCGTGGATTTAGTGACATAAGAATTCTGTACTGGAAGGCTGGGCTGCAGCTCAGCTGGTAGAGCATTGGTGCAAGACGCTAAGTTTGGTTGCCAACACTGCAAAAAACAAACAAAACAAAACCCCATATTTGGGGGCACCGAGAATTCCTCCCTCCCATGGGATTGCTGATTTTTTTCATGGAGCAGACTGTGAGCCCTTCTCTTAAACACCAAGGTTATACAGGAAGAACTCAACCAGCACAAAGCCCTCCCCTTCATTTCACTTCGCTGAGACTCAGGAACATGAATTCCTCAATGGATGAATTGATTTGGGTTACAAACAGATAAACCTCAACATCACTTTAATTGATCCAGGATGTTTAGTTCTCTGAAGTAAAGCCAATAGAGCTAATTGGAGTGCGGTGCAGCTCGCTCTGTGCCTTTGACATCTTCTGCCATCGGGGCTGCTCTCTGCAGACCTCATGCCCGTCCTGTGGCGCAGGCATGTGCTGCGTCGCATAGTGCAGGACACCGCTTAGGAGAGCACACGTGGCTCAACACCTCAAGAATGGGTGGGTGCAGAATAATGTTTCCAATTATATAGAGACTCTAAATATATAAAGAATCATTTCAATTTCTCCTCCAGGATAATTTTTAAATACTGAAGAAATGCCATGGTTTGAATCCTGAGTGACCCCCAAAGGGCCAGAGATAAATAGCTCAGTCCTGGGCATAAGGCTGAGGGGCAGCACTTGGGTCTGGCACATGGCCTTGGGCCACTGAGGGCACACATGCCCTTGGGGGTGACAGCTGGGACCTGGCTCCCTCCTCTTCTTTGTCTCCGTCTGCTACACATCACCGCTGTCCTATTAAAGCCCTAACGTTCAGCTACTGATCATGGATTGGGACCCCCAAATCCATAAGCCAAAACACCACATCTTTCTTTATATGCTGGTTATACCAAGTACTTCTTCACATCCCTGATAGGGTGGCGAACATATGAGAAAAAAGCAGCACCCAACTCAGAAATGAATTTTCAAATTTAAAAAATTTATTTATTTGATACAGGGTCTTACTACGCAGCTCGGAATCTTAGTGATCCTCCTCCTCCTCCTGCCTCAATGGTCACAGTGCTGGGATTACAGGCGTGCACCACCACGCCCGATTTCGGTGACCTGCACAGCACTCCTGGGGTCCGGGGCCGGGACGGCATGCGGCACTGATAATGGAATCCAGTTCGCTGCACTTGTCAGGCAGGAGCTTAAACCACCAAGCTGCCTCCCAGCCCTCAGAAATGAACTTTAAATAGATGGTGTCAAGGAAATTTTAGATTCCTAGTGTCAAACCCTAGCTATACTATTTAGATAAAACCACAGTTGCAGTATTTTTTGGTAATAGATATGAATTAACATTATATAGAAAGTTTCCTGATATAAGCTTAGTGAATAATTTTGAGTGAGGTTTCATACATATTTTTAATATTACATGATGCATTCTAATCATAAATATACTTATCTTTTCATCACTAAAATAACCCACATTTCTATACTACTTAACATGCTAATATATTAACTTCTAAGATGCTGTTTGAAGCATCTTTTCTCCTAATTGCATTCCTTTTTTCTAAGCAATTATCTGCTTTGTCATTTGACCCAACTTCTTTCCTGAAGAAAACATCATATTGGAAATAATGAGTTTGTGGCTCCAGATAGGGCTCCAGGAAATCATGCGCATGCCTCACGTGCCTGGGAAATGGGACTGCGTCTGTCCTCCTGGGGAGAAGGCGTGCGCAGAGCACCGGGAGGAGCTGCCTTCCTTCTCAGGTGCTGCTTCTTCTCAGCTCCTCCTCCTGCCTCCAGACGCACACTTGGCTCCGAGCTCTTTCTCTGCTAGAACCACAGCTGGCTTTCATGTTCTTTGACTGCCACATTCAAAGACCAAGCTTCGCTGTCCTAACAACACAGGAGACTGCTGTCTTATACTCTTCCCTGGAAACTTCCTTCAAATCTCTCAACTGAATTAAAATTAAGTCTGCAGCTCCAGACAATATTCAAAATAAGACACCGAAAAAAAAAAAAAAC
>NDGM011188076.1:0-10412 GCA_002564305.1 Octomys mimax
GGAAGCTTATCTACAAGGAAGTAACTAAACTAAAAGGGAGCAAACAAAAGACATCTATTTTCTACTCTGTAGAAAAGTGAAAAATTGGAAAAGACTCAAGTGCCAAATAATAGAGGAATTCTGAAGCAAGTTTTCTTTAAAAACATTTTGGATCATTAAGAATGACAATGGAGGACTTTCCCTCGACACGAGGGAATGTGAATGTCAACACAGTTGAGCGACCACCTGAGAGGTTGAACTTGAAATGATATTTTTCTGTAATGAATCCAAGAGGGGACACTCTTGGGATAAGGATTTGAAGCTTTGGGATGATGCACTGTCTGGAACTAATTGTACAAGATGAAAAAGCGCCTTACCCAAGGTCACGACACTCATCAGACCAAAAAGTCTACGAAATTCCCTGGGAGGCTTGAAGCTTACAACTAGGATTTGACTTAGCCTCATGGATGCCATTAATTCTGCCTCATGGATAACCTTCCCCTGCAGGGAGTAGGAGGAGAAACCTGGGCAGAAAAGAGCAGGCACTGAGGCCAGCTTCACGGACACTGGGTGCCCCCCAAGGAGGAAGGAACAAACCTTCTCAGAGGCTCTGCACCTCTGGAAACCAAAGAACTAAGGAGCATTGAGCCACGGGGGCGTCCTCAGGCCACGGAGTGGCCAACATTGAGATGGACACATGCCAGAGTAAGGGTTCAGTGGTGGGGAACTTGGTGTGACCCCTGAGTCCTTTGCATATGATGCAGGATGCCCCAAACCCCTAATTAGAACACATGGCAAGGTGGAGAGCAGCTTCAGTTTATTTGTTCAACTCGTATTCCAGGTCAACAGGAAGTGGTGATGTTTTAGCTACTGGTCTACCAGCCTGCCGAGACTTAAATTCTGACTCTTAACTTTTATTAGCTCTGGGACTTTAAGCAAGTCAGCTAGATTTGATTTAATTCTGTTTCCTTGGGGAAAATGTGGGCGGACAATACTACCTACCTCATAAGGTTGATGTGAGGATTAGATGCAGCAGAGCAGAGCAGGGAAAGCATCTACCCTCTAATCAGCTCTTAGCTCCTGTCAGTCTTATATAGAGGGTGTCTTGTTCATGCAGCAAAATACCCAGAAGCCTTAGAGACTTGGGAAGGGGTAAATCTATAGCGTCAGGAGTTATAAGTTAGCACCTGGAACATCAGGACTTTATAACCGAAGGTTACTGAACCAGTTGAAATGTTAACCAGACTCTGCATTTGGAAGGAGGGCGATAGAAAGCCTTGAACCCATTCACCTTGATGATAATGGGCTAGTGGAGGTTGGATGTCCTGAGCCTTCACATCTTCTCATGTCTCAGATGTGCTGCCAGGCAGATGTGCTGTACCAGAGGGGTCTCACAGTCAGCTTTGGGGCCCTGGTGGGTGGAACTCCCCTTAAATTGCTTCTCATGAGGCAAGGCTGGTCCCACTGCAGTCATGGGACCATTGGGCACTAGACCTTGGAAGCTTCGAAGACACTCTGTGTGGGAGGCAGGTCCAGGAACATAGTCAAGAATTTAGGAAGTGGCTAGTTCTTTTCTTTTTCATTCCTGGTAATAGCCTGACCATTGGCTGAGGGTGGCTGGTGTCAAAATTAAATCCTGATGCTCTTGCATTTTCCCTGCAAACAATTATGAGTTTGGCTGTCTGGGTGGTAGATGGGCAGGCAAGTGGAGAGACAGAGTGAAGGGCCCTGGAGTAGAGGGAGAAGTATGTCAAGGACATTGTCTTGAAGCTTTGATGTGCAATGTGCTGGTGTCCTCCTATACGTTCCTGAGAACATTTCAATAAAGACTGACATTTAAGGCCCTTTTTGAAGCTAAATTTCTTAAAATGTTGTGTTTATTAAGGGGCTTTTGTACATCAAGAGAAACCTCCAACAGAGTGAAGGGACAACCCACAGTGTGGGAAAAAACTTTTGCCAGCTGTTCTTCAGAAGAAGGACTACTATCTAGAATATGTAAAGAACTCAAAAAATCAGACCTCCCCGTAATTTAAGAACCCAGTTCAAAAATGGGCATCTGAGGTGAATACACATTTCTCAGATGAAGAAGTAAAAACCGGAAATAAATATATAAAAAATTCAATATAACTGTTCATTCAAGAGATGCAAGTTAAAACAATACTGAGGCTGAATGTACTGACACATGCCTATAATCCCAGCACCTGAGAGGCTGAGGCAGGAGGATCACTGTGAGTTTGAGACCAGCCTGGGCTACAAAGTGAGCTCAAGGCCAGCCTAAATTGCACAGCAAGACCCTGTCTCAAAAAGACAAACAAACAGACAAACAAACAAAAACAATACTGGCATTCTACCTCACCCCAGAAAGGATGGCTATTATTTAAAAAAAAAAATCAGTGAATAACAAATTTTGGCAGGACTGTAGGGAAATGGGAACCTTTCTCCCTGTTGGTGGGAGTGTAGACTGGTGCGACCGCTGTGGAAATCAGCGTAGAGACACCTCAAAAAACTAACACTAAAGATCCATCTGACCCAGCTATTCCCCTTCCTGGTACCTTTCTGAAAGATTTAAAAGCATTATACTGTGATGACATAGGCATACCCATGTTTATAGCAGCGTAGTTTATAATAACCACATCTTGCTAAATACAAAATTGTTTTATAATCCAAAAAGCATTATAGAAATAAAAGATATCATTATATATGCTTCTAAGAAAAATAAGTCCAGCACCTTTGCCAGCTTTGAGGCAAATGAGAAAGAAAGACATGGCACTCTCATGGCACATTTCTCACATGAGAAATCCAGGTAGAGTGAGATGAACTGCAGCCAGGAGGATGGGGAAAGCTTTCTAGACTATGGCAACCTCGGAAGCTGACCTCACAAGTGGTGAGAGCTGGTGGAAGGGCACTACAGGGGGTGACACGAGTGCTGGAGACACGGTTAAGTGGTAGGTTGGCCTTGCTTGTGAGGAGGGCACCTGCATCCTCTCTAAGTGACCTTGGGCCGCTGGGGGCTTAGGGATAACAGTGTGGGGGTTGACAGAGCCAGAGGACCGAGCCTTGTCATAGCCCTTCTTCCTCCTCCAGTTATTCCTTGGCTTCTCTGCTTTCCACCACTTCCAGCCAAGAGCAGCTTCCCAGTTCACCATTAAGGGGTTCTGCGGGGAACCCGGGCTGTGGAGCGCTCTCATCTGTGTTCATTTCCCAGCAGTGCTATTTCAACACCAGGCAGAAGTTAAGGACTGGACTTTGTTAGTCTTTTTTTCTTTAAAAAAATGCTACTCAAATTAAAAAAAAATTATAAGAAAATTGCTCATTGTCAAACCATGCAAAGGATGAGGACAATAGTCTCTGGGAGAGATGCTCTGTCACTGTGTGTGAGCCAAAAGGCCAAACGCTGTTTCAAGTACACTCTATTTGGACCTCTCCTGATACTGCTGTATCACATTACATTGTGTTGAAAAGTTGGTGGAAAATGCTTGCTCTGGACAAAATGCTCCATCAGGATTTGCTCCTGGTAAAAAAAATGAAGAGGGGAATAAGAGTTCTGGAAGTTTATTGGTTTCCTCCAAGCCCACACAGGGCAGCTGAGTACTTCTCGGTGCAGGTGGGTGCTGGGTGCTGGGCCAGCCCGTACAGTGTACAGGGGTGAGGCGGTGTCACAGGAAGTGCCTTTGTTCATGATTTGAACTATGAAGGAAATCAAAGCGTTATGATTTTTCAGGAATATTCCAAAGTCCACTTCATACCTCTCCTCTCTGCATTCCACTCTAATCATTAGCTGGAAGGGCTCTCTCTCTCTCTCCTCATTTCCTTTTTCCTGAATAAAAGTTATCTTTTATTCTATATCTTTGATTATGTCTCTTTTCTTTTCTTTTTATTTATTTATTTTTTTGTGGTACTGGGGATTGAACTCAGGACCCTGTACTTGCCAGGCAAGCCCTTACTATATCCCCAGCCCTATTCTATATCTCTGAGCGTAATTTAAATTTCAAATATTTTGTACCCATGTTAGAATGTACTATTAATGCAAATATTTTGACAACCAAGCAAACAGCCTCTGAAATATCTCTGTGGGCCCCAAATAATGAAACAGCAAACACTTGCAGTTACAGATGAAGAGACTGAGGTACAAAGAGGTTAAATAACTTAAAGTGGCTTTGGTCAGATTTGTGGCCTAAGTTTTCGGTTGAAACATATGATTGCTAGAATTGCCCCTCACCTCCCTCCCGTTTCTCACATGTACATGGCCAGGTCTGAGAGCTTTGTACATCTTTGCCTTTCGTCCCCTCATGCATGGATACATTGTCATAGCCACCTGCTGTCGAATGCTTCGCTGTCCTTTCTTGGACATGGTAGAAGCTCAGTATGTGTGAATTGATCAATTAGCTAAAAAAGGAAAGAAAGAAAGTTACAGAACAAAAGATATCTACAAAAAACTGTAATGGTATGGGAAAATGTCTATAATTATCACATTAAGTAAAAAAACAAAATGAACCTGGATCTACATTATGTCAACTATGTAAAAAACTGTAAACACACTGTTGAAATACTACAAGGAATGGAACAGAAAGTTGACGGTGGTTACCTCTGAATCGGGAGGTTAAGACGCTAATTTTCTGACTGATAGCACTCGGTGTTTTCCTATTTACCCACAATCAGTTTGTGCTGTCTTTATAAAAAGAAAGAAGATTTATAACAAATCACTCATGTAAAGGAAAGCCAGAACACCAGGGCTGGGACTGGTTGAAGAGTCACCAAGCCAATCTGCAAAAAAGCAAATGGGAAAGAATTGAGAGGTTGAGCTCAAAAAGTGGGATTTGTTATGTGACCTTCTTGCTGTATCCCAAAGCTACATGTGCGGGGACATATGTCTAAATGATTACTCACAGTTGAAACCCAAACATCCCTCTTTGGTATAGCTCACATGACTTTAGAAGAAAACAGTCCCAGAAATGATTTAACTGCTAGAGCTGCGGAGGCCTCAACGATTTTAAAATCCAATCTTTTCTTATGGGTCAATGTCTGATGCCTATTGTGTTCAGGGCATCAACCCAGGTCAACCCAGACTAGGAAGGAGAGAAAGGCTGAGCTCAGAAGCGGAAATCTCTCTTCTTTCTCTGCCCTGGTCAGCCGTGTAGTCTGGCACTGGGGCTCTGCAAGGGGGAACGTCAAGCAGGCTGCTGTGGTGGGCTGCTGCCCTGGGTGAGCCCAGCCAGAAGCGCTTGTCAGTGCCCCAGAGCCCCCGGGATGCCATTTCTGAGGCTGTGTGATTAGGAGGAGGGTTCAGGACAGTGACATTGGACTTCCTGAAGACCCAAGCACTTAGGCCTGGCCACCGAACCAAGGGGGCTGCTCTCCTGGCCTTTCTGACAAACTGTCTCCATTCTTGCTAAAGTCCCGTGACCAGCAGGCCGTGCTTTGTAACCAAAATGACCATTTAGAGACATCAGATGCTGTGGCCAACCAGCAACTGACTAGCAATTTGTTCTATGGTCTTGCTGCTTGGTTTGTTTAAATCTTACCTCAAGGTAACATTTGTGGTTCTTTGGGTAACTTGAAAAAAATAAATTGCAACTTTACATACAGAAATAGAAGTTTTACAGAATATTTATGGGTATTATAAAAATAATATAAGGTAAGGACTGAAAAAGGCTGGGGAGATAGCTCAGTGGTCTAAGCGCCTGCCTGGCAAGCACAAGGACCCAGGATCGATCCCCGGTACTGTATGCCATATCAGCCTGGGAATGCTGGTCGCTCTGTGCGAAAATATTTGTGTAGAAAAACTGAATCTGATGCAGTCTCTAGATCTAATTTCCAATTATTAAGAAATACAAATATTACAAGAACTTGTTAGTGACTTTGTGGGTCTCTTTGAGTTTATCTTACAGGAAAACTAGAAGACTAATGGGCCTGAGTTTATTTTTTGAGATTTTTTTTTTTTTTTGGAGGGGTTATATTACAGATGAACTGCTGGGGGAAAAGAAATGAATGAAATCTGTAGATTAAAAGAGGCTTAAGAAACACCAACCAATGACAGAGGATGAATAACATTCAGATTCACATTCAAACAAACTAAAAAGACCTTTAAAGGCAATTAGGGGAATTGAAATACTTCAATATAGGATGACAAGCCAAGTGTGGTAGTTTGTGCTACCCCAGCACCGATGCAGGAGGGTCACAAGTTCAAGCCCAGTCTGAACAGCTTAGAAACTCAATAAAAGCTTTTCAAAAAAGGGCTGGGGATGTAGCTCAGTGTGAAGGCCTAGGTTCAACCCTCAGAACTGAAAAGGAAAAGAAAAAAAAGTATTGTGGTTTTCTAGAAAAATGAATCTTTATATAAGTATTTTAAAGACATCTAATAAAAAATTTTACTTTGGAAATGGTGTATTTAAGATTTGACTCAGAATAACGGGTGGAGAAGCAAGCACTAGTGAGCGGGGTCAAGATGGGCCAGAATCACTGAGCCGGAGCGCTGGATATGTGGGTGTTCGTTTCACTATCTTTCTATTTTGGGATATGTTTGATTCTTCCATAATTAAAAGTTTTAAAAAGGAACAAAGGAAAAGGAAGCAGCATCTCTGGTAACCATACTCTTGAGCTGAGCTTCAGAGGAAAGAGTCCCGAATAAGTCAGACCCATTTTAGTCCCAGCTGTCACACTCACTGGCCCAATGTCCCTGGGCTGCTGGCCTCACCAACCCGAGGCTCAGGCCTCACTCCAGACACTGACAGAGCGGGTTCCATGGAGTCGTTGCAGGGAACCCAGTTTGCACATGGGAATGTCCCTGGGAAACGGGGGAATGCTGGGTATCTTATTTTAAAGCATGGGTAGAACATGGGGTGAAGGGGCACGGAGGACATGTACCTCTCCTCCTCAGGGCCAAGCCTTTCGGTCTTTCATGGACTGCCAGACAGTGCGGCTTTCATAGAGAAAGTACTCTGGTGAACCGTTTTTAATTTCTTGGCCATTTCTTTTCTTATGTAATTTCGAGTTGTTTTCCTACTGGTTGCCATAGAGACGACCATTACTGTCTTACTTTATAATGGTCTAGTTCAACTCCTCCCGCTTTTGTAAACTGTTATCACAATCATATCTTTATGCATTTTTTGCCCACTTACATGGGTATTTTTCTATAATTATTGCTTTATGAATTTTATTTTACATTAAGCAGAAAACCCCCTTATAACACATTGGAACTTTATGTTTCCGCATAGATTGGAATTACCATCTAGTGTATCTTCTCTTCAGCCAAATCCCTTGGTATTTTTTATAGGTCAGATCAGTTTAGTGACAAACTGTTTTCATGTAGAAATATCTTAATCCCTCATTTGTCTCTGAAGGCTAGTTTCTGGTTATAGAATACTTGGCTGACAGCTTTTTTCCCCTTTAACACTTTGAATATACTACATCCCTATAGTATATTTCTTCCCTTTTTGATTTCTTATGAAAAATCAACTCTTAATCTCACTGAACATTCTTTGTATTGATCAAATCACTTATCTTTTGTTGCTTTTAAGACTCTACTGTTCGTCTTTTAAAAGTTTGATTATGGGGGCCAGCTAGATAGCTCAATGGACTAATTGCCTGCTTCAGCCAGCACAGCAACTAGGGTTTGATCTGCAGACCTGCATGCCACGCTGGCCCTGCCCTGGGGCCTGCTAGGCCAGTGACTGAATCCAGGAGTGGTAGTGAATTCCTATAATCCCAGTGCTAGGGAGGCTGGAAACAGGAGGATCACTGCAAGTCTGAGCTGTATAGTGAGACCTTGTACCAAATACGTAAAATGAGAAAAGAAAAAAAAAAGTTTGATTGTGGTACTTCTATGTATGGATCTCTTTGAGTTTATCCTACTCATGTGTGTTGAGCATCTCAGATGTGTATATGTATATTAACATCTTTTATCCAACTTAGAAAGTTTTCAAACATTTCTTCGTGTGTGTGTGTGTGTGTGTGTGTGTATGAGAGAGAGAGAGAGAGAGATGATTTAACTCAAGGTTTTGTGCATGCTAGGTAAGTGCTCTGTTACTGAGCTACATCTCTAGCCCTTTTTATGTTTTAATTTTGAGACAGCCTCTTATTAAATTGTCCAGGCTGGCTTTGAACTTGCAATCCTCCTGCCTCAGCCTTCTGAACAGCTGGGATGACAGAAGTAGACCCACACACTTGGATTTACATGAAGGCTGAATGGCTCCAGAGGTCTCTGGGGAGAAATACACCAATGGAGCAGAGCGATGGATGCCATGTGCTACCAAGAGCTGGTGAGGGACTCTGGCCCAAGAGACTGCCATACGCCCTGGAGAGAGTTCTTGGCCAGACACCTCTTTAGGCAGGGCTGGATTGAGGACTCAGAGCAGCCAGGGGCTTATTTCATGTCAGGGCTCCCAGGTCTGAAACCCCATAGTGACTCACTCTCCATGCTTTTTGGAGATTTGAGCCTGCTCTCTTGTGCCATGATCCAGGAGCCAGGAAAAAGTGCAGCTTTCCTTCCCCCCTTTCCTAAACCGTGGTCTATCTCTTCACTTTCCTTGCAGGCTTCTTTCAGATCCTTCCTAGGTCCTGAGGATCCACCTTTCTCCTTCTTTTCTTCCTCAAGCTGTTATTCTCCAGTTCCACCATGAGAAATCCCACAGTGGTTGGTCAGGAACAATTGCAGGAGATGTCCAGAAGCAGGCAGCCATGATCAGGCTGACAAGAGGCACCCAGAATGTTGCAGGCTGAATGATTCAGGCCCCAACACTACAACCAGAGGCTGGGTTCAGCCTGAACTTCTATGGAGTTGAAAACACCAGAGTTGGCACCCCGCCCTAACCCTACTGCAGGCTTGCTGGGACCATCCGGCATGGATCTGGTCTCTGTCCACCTCCTTTGTGATAGGAGAGTTATGTGATGAACTGGACACTCCCACGAAGCTGTAGATGCCAGCTTCGATCCCCAGTACCATACACTATGCTGGCCCTGGAACTAGGCACGGTGGCACATGCCTGTAATCCCATTTCTGGGGAGGCACAGACAGGAGGATCACTATGAGTCCGAGCTGTGTAGCGAGACCCTGTACCAAATAAATAAATCAATAATTTAAAGAAATTTTAAAAATAAAAGCATAAATGTAGAAAATAAATTTTAAACATAGAAAATGAAGACCACAGATGCAAAAGGCAACCCCAGACTCCAGTACACCAAAAGCAAATAGAGGGAGCATTGAGGTGGAAGTCATCAAAAGCCACCCTGTTGAAATTTCTGAAATGATAGCAGAGGAAGTAACAAAGGAGATGAATGAGTCTCTAGGAAAAAAAAATCAGCAGTAATTACACAGACAATTAAAGAAGTGAGGATCATAATGAAGGACGTGGTTAGTGAATCTAGAGTGGATACAGATAAAAATAAAAGAAGAGCTTAAGAAAGTGAGGGAAATCATGAATGCCCAACATAGGAAAGAACTAGCTTCCATCAAATAAACTCAAACAGATATCCAGAGTTTGTTGAAAATATGTATAGCAGAATCAGCCAATGTGGATATTTCTTGTAAACTAGGACAATGCTATGGAAATCGTCGTGGAGCATCCGCTAAAGAAGAAAACCCTAAATTCCACCAGAGCCGACCACTCCCCTTTAAGATGTCTTTCCAGAAGCAGCTACACCATGGAAGAGGCCCAGGAGTCTGTCAACAGCCCTGCCTCCTGCTGAGGGACGGGGGCGTGGAATGACCAATGCACAGGATCCACTCGCTGCCCACGGCAGAGCTGAACTGCAGAGGAACCACAATAGCAGCGCGAGGCCTCCAAGCCCACTTCCAGGCAGATCTGAGCTCTCACCTAATAACTAATAATTCCTTGTCTTTTTTTGAGACAGGGTCTCACTGTAGCCCAGGCTGGCCCAGAAATAGCTGCAACCCTCCTAGTGCTGAGCTAACAGGCGTGCACCACTATGCTGTGGGAAATTGATTTGTGCCCCAGAACCATTCCTGGAAGACGCGGACTCCCTGGTCTTCTGGATCAGCCACTAGTCTTTGTGCACCTGCTCATGGAGCTGCCCTTCCCAGCAGACCAGCAGAGGCCTGCTTTGTCTCCACCCACCTCACCCTTCTGGAGTGCTGCTTAGTGAGCTGGTGAAGGGTCTTCCTGCTTAGAATCATCTGCTGTAGGCAACAACAACCCAGGATGAGACCCGCACATAAATCCTATGGTTAAAAAAAAAATCAATAAATCACACATAATCATTAACAACAGTCATCAGTACCTGGAGGGAAAAAGTACCTGGAGAAATTTATTTTTACTGGAGTAACCCTAATTCCTGAAATATTCTAAGGGAGGCAATCATTAAGTCTTCTTGAAACATTTACATATGCATATTTAATCTAAAAAAAAGAATCAACCAATGTGAAGGCAGAATATCAGGTCTAGAAGAGGCTTGTGATTACTGATCATCATATGAGA
>NDGM011188077.1:0-10399 GCA_002564305.1 Octomys mimax
CTTTGTGGCTGGACTTAGAGCCCCTTGACTCCCCGATGATTGAAAATATAATTTAGTGTCTTTGTTTTCGCCATGGGTTGCATTATAAATGGTAGATTGGAATCAACTTGATAAGATTCCAATAATGTAACTTTGGGATTATAAATATTGGCTTCTTGGACTGAGACAAGGACCTGGAAGTGTCTCCAACAGAGCATGGTGTAGGGAAACCGGAAGCAACAGCGTAATGCGCTATAGTTAGTGGGTTTCTGTTACCACCTTGGTACTTATACAGGAAGGACATAGAGAACACGAGAAAGACATGGTGTGGGAGAGAGAAAAATGCAAGAGCTCTGTGTGGCTAGCACCCGCAACAGAAGCAGCACATGGCACCTCTGTACGTGGGCAACTGGAAGAACACATATCTGGCCTGACCTCACTTCCTCACATCCTCTTTCCTAGTGATCTTTTCCCCATTATTTGACACAGCTGGAAGCTGGGGCCAGAGTGCTTGATGACATAGTCCATCCAGGAGAGCCTCTGGAATAACAAAGCCGAGAGGATGATATGGGATGGGTTAGAGTCAGAGCTTGGCGGCTTCCCCTTCCATTCACTTCAGGCCGGTCTCCCTTCCCCTACTCCAGGTAAGATGCTGATGGGCATTTTCCACAAGGCTCTTCAATGGTCTCTGCCTCATCTGAGACCAGTTTTGCTCTATCCCCATTTGCAGGACATATTCCAGAATCTCAAATGTAGAACTTTTCTTCATTCTCCTTGTTCACAGGTACTATATATTCTGTCAGGAATGCCTTATTATGGCCGTTGGCCCTCTAACTTCTATTTAGCTTCTCCTAACCAAAGTTAGCTTGCTTCTGCAGTGTTTTGGTCAGACCATTGTTGACTTGGGCTTTTTATTTGCTGTCTTCCCAAGTCATCCGCCATCTTCCACATGACTCATGTCTCAGGTGACTGTTACTCTGGTGTTTATCTTTCCTTTTTCTGTGGAGTATTCCTGTATCCACCACACTAACTCCATTTGGCATCTTTGGTACCTTACAGAGTGCCTGGCACAAAACTGATGCTTAAAAAGTGCTGGATAAATGAACAGTTTTCCTGCTTTCAATCATGCCTATCTTCCATCTGCCTTCCACATTTCCACGTGCTCTCCAGATTAATCTTTCAAAGCACAGTCTCTTTGTAATCCTCTCGTTCCTAGACATTTCCTTCAGTTCTCACTATTGTAGAGTGATGTTCAAGTCTCCGACATGTCCACCAAGCTCTTTGTTATGGGGTCTCTGCCTGTATTTTCCCATCGTCTTCTACCGTTGCTTTCTGGCTTGCTTCCTGCCTCTCTCACCCGCTTCCAAATCCTAAGGAATTGCCGAGCAGCCTTAGCAGCCATCCTTCCCATATGGTATCGTACTTTGCATCTGTTCATCCTTCTGCCTGGAGCACTGCCTCCATTTCCCAGCACTCCCCAGTCTTACTCTCCCCCTGCTTCCAGCTCTTCCCTGCCTATGACTTTGTCAAACTCTCTTTTTTCTTTTTTTCATTGGGAATCGAACTCAGGATCTTGTTCTTGTCAGGCAGGCACTTATACTGCTGAGCTATCTCCCTGGCTTTTTATATAATTTTTGTGATACTGGAGATTGAACTCGGACCTTGTGCTTGCCACACAGGCACTTAGATTGCTGAGCTCTATCCCTGGACCTCAAACTCTTATTTTTAAAGACTCAACAGACTTGTCATTTTCTCTGTAAAAATTTCCTTAGGAGCTCCCCCTTGCAACTCAATAAAGTTGGCTTCTTTTATGCACCTATGAAAATCATTTCACACTGTGTTGAAGACGATTCGCTTATTTATGGGCTGTCTTTCTTATTTCCAGAATTCAACGCAAACCATGGCAATACCTTATGACCATGATTGTTTCTTTACCAAATATATGAACAAATGAATAAGTCAATTAAACCTGTATCTGAGAGCTTCAACAATGCAATGACAACTCTCTCCTTTCTTCTCGGTTCCTCATGCCTGAGGCACTCAGGTGGACCAAACTATGTGCAACATGGTCACTGGGAAGCAAGTGTGGGAACTTGAGGTCAGTCTGCGTACTGGACATGTCAGCTGCAGTTCCCATAGCCATCTTGGGTGGTGACTTGCTGAGTGTGGGGGAGAAGAGAGCTAGAGGAACTTGGGTCTGTGACGGTGGCAGGACTGCCATGTCAGTCCTCAGTGACCCACTCAGACTGTTAAATGAGAAAGAAAGAAAATTCTATCTCATTCAAATCATTGTTACTTTGAGATGTCCATCATTTTCACCCAAATGTAATCCTAATTAATATAGTTACTTAATTATTATCACTAGTTGAATCAAAGTCAGAAGTCATAAATAAAGAAATTCACATCTTTATTTACTATTCTTGCTTTAATTTTTTTTGTGGCTTTTCAAACCCGCTTTCAGAGAGACACACTAAAGAGCCTAAATTTAGATAATCAGGACATTATTATTTCTTTGAAAAGACACTCATACCTTCCTCAGCTTCAAAACTCCATCTTACTATGACAGCTTATTTTGAGTTTACAGCATCTGTATGTCAGCATCATGGAAATACTCAACAGTGGTCAGTCTGGGGCACCGAAGTGTGTATTTTGCTCCTGGTAGAGTAAGCTGCCTCTGCTGCTGAGGGCAGGACCAATTCGAATTTGCCTATTTGTCTGAGCAGTGTTTACCAGTTATTTAAATCAGTGCCTGCAGATCCCTTTGTGGCGTCGTTATAGTTGGCTTTTATGACAGTACATTAAAGGTGTTGTCTCTTTCTTTCTTTTGTTCTTTCTATGTATTTGGTGCAGTGTCTCACTACGCAGCTTGGACTCCTAGTGATCCTCCTGTTTTCACCCTCCCAAGCACTGGGATTATGGGCATGTGCCACCATGTCCACATTTGGTGGATAGCTCAGTGTGCCCAGAGGTGGGGCCAGAGTGGCTTGTGGTGCCAGGAGTCAAGCCCCATCCTGGTGCTTCCCTAGGCAGGCACTTGGTCCACTGAGCTGTCTCGCTGGCCCTTCATTATTACTTTCATTTTTTGTTTTGGTTCACATCTCTATAGGAAGGAGCTGAGGAAAAGAGAACCATCATCTACCCCTATCTGGCAGAGTTCAGCGTACTCTGTGCCCTGGGATTTTTATATTAGAAAAGCTGAAGAGATTTTTTGATTAGAAGGATTATTCTAAGAGTTTTCCATGAGGAATCAGCAGCCTGTGGTTATATTCTGCACCTATTAAAAGATGGAGTTGTAAGACTGATGCGAATGTAATCTCTTTTCAGGTTTCCATGGCAACGGTGGCAGCAATTCTGTGAATAGTTCTTCCATTCTTCCTTCAAGACTTTTAGACTGTGAAATTGTTTCATTTTTAAAAACTATTCTTTCTTTAAGAAATAGTGCCTGCATTTAGATTCATTTTGAGGAGATATTTATGAAGTTAGGTGCATTTCCAGGAGGAGAGCCCAGTAATAAAGGGTTTTAATGCTAACACACTGTGCAACCTTGGGTACGTCAGTGATCCCCTGTAAACCTTCAACCTCTCCATCTATAAAACATAAACAGAAATGGCATTTGTAGGGTGGGATTGTGGGAGATGCACATGACTGTCCAGCACAAATCTGGCTTCTTATAATGATTAGTGACTATTCTGAATGACAATTGAGCCAGGGGGGATGCCAGGTGAGATTATAACTCCTGAATACAAAGATAATGCCACTTCAGCATCAGCAGAATCTATAGACATGTCCCTTCAACTAATCTTCCTACTATCGACAATTTGTTTTCTCATTTTTTCATACGAGGTGTTTGCTTGTGGCCTTTTGTTCAAAGTGCACCCTGTGTAAACAGCAGGTATTTGAGTTTTGTTTTCTTCATCCAGCTTTGTCTAACCGTAGCATTTGCACCTCTTTATGCAACCATAGATATGGATGGGTATGTTTGTTAGATTTTCGTTCATTCTCACTACTGGTTCTTTCCTGTCTTATTGTAGCTTAATGAGGTTCTTGGGAAGGCAGTGGAGTGGGAAATACCAACGATCTGTCTCTGTACACCTAGATGTAACTGCACTGCTAGGATTTGACTGAGGCAACTATTTTGGAAATCTGATGCTATGTGAAATCATGTACCTTCTAGAGAAAGGTGAAAAGGTAAATTGTGAATACTTTTGTTAAATTTGACCTCTTAGACGTGTGTACCCATCCCCACCTCTTCCGCAAGTCCACAGTCATGCATGTGTTCCTGAAGCTGTTTGCATGAAGTTTGGGGGAGACAATGTGGGCATAAAGATGCTCACCTCATGAGCCTGGTCACTGAGTGCAGTTATGGGCATAGAATTATAGATAGGAAGACAAGAGTGTGACCACACAATGCTGGTCCATTCTTCCCTATCTGATCAAAAGTGACTTCTAAGGAATTGAAAGGATTGGAGCCAGACCTCCCTCCTTTCTTTATGTCTGTCTTAGTTACTTTTTATTTCTTGCTGGAACAAAACACCAGACACCCCAAATTAAAGAAATTTTAATTTCCTTAATTAAGGAAAGGCTTATTTAGCTCACAGTTTGTGGAGGTTCTAGTCTATATTCGCTGGGCTCTCAGGCAGATTGGCACATGGCAGAGGGCAGCAGTTCACGGCAGCAGAAAACAGTGAAGAACAAAGGGAAGGCAGCAGCTGTGGCTTCTAGCCAGCCTCTCTCCCCTCCTCATGTTATAAACCAGCTCCCCTGGGCTGGGAGTGTAGTGCCAGTGCCCTCGTCTTGCACACAGTCCTGGCTATGCCCAAATACTCTTGGAAAGGCACAGGCTCAGAAAAGGCCTGAGAAGACAGTAAGCTTACATATCAGGTTGATATTTGGCATAGAGCTGGACTGAAGCAAACAAGAAGTAAAAATAATAACGAAACCCAGAAGACTTGAGAGAAAAATGAGAACTTAATTTCCAGACTGCTTGCGTTATTGGATTTACATGTTCTGTTTTTAACAACAACAAAATGATGAAGCATATAAAGAAACGTGAAAGTATGTCCCTTCTAAGGAAAAATATAAATCAATAAAAACTATCCCTAGAAAAGACATGATTGTGGATCTACTAGACAGAGACTAGAAGACAGATTAAATATGTTCAAGGAATGGAAAGAAGTGGAAAAGTCAGTAAGTATGTAGGACACAGCGGAAGTATCAAAAATGTTAAAACTCCCTAAATGAAGAAATTCTGAAGCTGGAAAGTGCATAAACTGCAATGACAAATTCACTGGAAATATTCTAAGACTGACTTAAGCAGGCAATGGAAGAATCATCAAACTAATTATGAGTGAAGACAATACAATAGAAATTAAGAGTCTGAGAACAGAAACAAAAAGAGTGAAGAAATATGAACATAACCCATGGGACTGATTCAGTTACTTTCCTTGCTTCCAAGATGCAGTGCCTGACGCCCACCGCTTAAGGAAGGAGAGATTTATTTTAGCTCACAGTTTCCATCCATGGTTGGCTGGATCCAGTGTAGAAGAGGCATGACAGAGGGCATGGTGGAGATGAAGATGCTCAACTGACCAGGCCCTAGCCCAGTGCAGTGCATCCCCTGGTGGATTGATTTGTGGAGAGGTACCCTGCCGCATGATCCAGTCACCTAAAAGCCCTACATATGAACACCCAAGGCATTGGGGGGGGGGCATCTAGACCTAATATATAATAGGATCACAGTCAAATAAGCTAACATATGCATTATAGGATTTTAATAAGAAGAAAATGCAAAAAAAAAAAAGAGGTAATAATACCTTAAAACTTCCTACATTTCTTCAAAGACATAAATGAAAATTCTAAGTTCAATGAACTCCAAAGGTGATGAACTCAAAGAGAGCCACATGAAGACACATTGTGATCAAACTTTTGAAATCCAAAGATAAGATAATCTCGGGGCTGGGGAGATGGCTCAGCAGAATAAGTGCTTGCTCGGCAAGCACAAGGGCCTGAGTTCAATCCCTGGTTCTGCAAACAAACAAACAAACAAACAAACCAAAATAAGATAATCTTGAGAGAGAAGTAGCTCATCCCACACAAGGGATCCTCAGTGAGGTTCTTGGAAATGGTGGAAGCTTGAGGACAGGGGCTTCATGTATTCATGGTGTTAAGAGGAAAAAATAACTTTCTCTGGCTAGAAATTGTATATCCAGCATACTGTCCTTTAAAAGTCAGGGGAAAATTAAAAGCCTAGATAGACAAAGGCAGAAAGAATAGTTTAATTATCACCATACCATATCCTGCTAGAAATGCTCAAGGGGATCTTAGAGGGCTAAACAACACTAGACAATAACTAAAACCAGTATAAATAGTAAATCTTCATCTCACTGTGCTAAGAGAGATGAAAATTTACTATTGTTATTGTGGATTTGATTTATATCTTCAGTTATGCAAGAGACTAATAAATTGAAAAGAATTATTAGCATATGGTATGGGGTGCAGAACACAAAAACATGTTACTGTGATATTAACAACCATAAGGTTTAAGAAGTAAAATTGTTGTGTGTTACTGAAGTTAAACTGCCACAAATTCCAATTAGAGACAAATGCAAATTAAAGCAGTAGGAATCCCATAGTAACCACAAAAAATAACTATAAAATATATAGAAAAGAAAATGAGAAAGGATTTAAAATTTTCACTGCAAAACCCAACTAAACACAATAGAAGATCACAGTATAGGAAATGAAGAGCAATGACCTTAGGGCAGAGTCTAGAAAAACAAGCAGAAAAAAGTATATTTTTTCTTGTCAATAATGACTTTAACTATAAATAGATTAAACTTTCTGATCAAAAGACAGAGATAACAGAATGGATAAAGTATGAATCAGCTGCACGCTATTTATAGGAGAAGCATTTTAGATATACACGTGATGGAATAGTATTCAGCCTTAAAAAGGAAAGGAAGTCGCCCATGTGCTGCAGCATCCATGAGGCCTGAGGATACTGTGCCGAGAGAGATAAGCTAATTCTGAAGAATAAACCCACTGTATTATTCCACTTAGATACAACATCCTCAAGATAGAAAATAAGTGGACGTAAGGTAAGAGGGGAATGGGGAATTATTACTTAATGGATACAAAGTTTCAGTTTTGTAAGATGAAAAGTTACAGAGATAGATGGTAGCCATGTTACACATTATGAACATATTTGATGCCGCTGAACTGTATATGTAACAGTGGTTAAGATGGTCAATTTTACAGTGTTTGTTTTTTACCATGATAAAAATGAAAACATTATTTGTATTGTATATGTTCTCTTCCACTGGATTTTTTAACTAATGTTTGTACTTTTAAATGTTTTTTTAAAGTATGTCCACAATTTTTTGCTACCTTCTCTCTCATCCTTGTGCTATAGATATTGTACACTGACTTTGAAATGTCAAAATACTAGAGTATAACAATGCTAGGTTGTTATTATTCTGCTTTAAACTGTCTTAGTCTGTTTTCTACCTCTTCAGTAGAATATCACAGACTGGATAATTTATAAATGTGTTATTTTGGTTTTTGTTGCTATGACAAAATAGCTAAGAAAATTAACTTAAAGATGAAAGGATTTATTTTAGCTCCTGGTTCTTGAGATTTCAGTCCATTTGACTAATTCTGCTATTTCTGGGCCTGTGCTAAAGCAGGACATCATGCAACCAGGCATGGTGGCGTAGCTCTTCACCTCCTGCCAGCCAGGAAGACAAGAAAGAAGGAAAGAACCAAAAGAACAAGAGATTGAGGACCAGATATTCCTTCAGGTCACGACTTTATAATCTCTTCTCTTCAACTAGGTCCCACCTCCTGCTTCAACTATCTGCCCCAAGTGCCATCAAATTATGCTCTCATAATAATTTAATTCACTATTGAAGTTAGAGCCCTCACGGGCCAATAGCTTCCCAACAGCTAATCAACAAACAAGCCCTTGGCACAGTGAACGTTTTGGAGAACACACCATACTGAAAGCATAACAATAAAGAACAGATATTTATTTGGCCCGTGGCTCTAAAAGCTAGGATGCCTAAGATCGAGGTTGCATACTCAGTAAGATCTTCTTGCTGCACCATAGCATGGAAAGAGCAAGCGGGTACACATAAGACAGCAGTAAGAACAGGCTGATCTTCTCTCATCAGGACCCTACTCCTGCATGCCTAACCCACCCTCAAGAACAAGGACGGTGCCTTCATAGCCTACTCATCAATAGTCCCCCCTCTTTACAGTGTTACTATCACCACTGGATCTCACCATGGATTTTATGAGGAACAAAAATCCATAGCAACAATCAATTGTCTTTTGCGGGGTTGGTGCATCAGGAGTCCTACTCAGGACCTTGCTCTTGCAAGACAGGTGCGGTGCTGCTGAGCTACGTTCCCAGCCCTCAACTGCCTTTTAAAGAATTTAATTGATGGATAATCTGTTTACTTATCCCCATAGTTGCTACTTCTGTGTGATTTATGCCTTCTACAAATCTGGTATCATTTCCATTCATTTTGATTAGCTTCTTTTAGCATTTCTTGCAGTGTAGATAGGCTGGGCCAAATTTTATCTGAAAATGTCTTCACCTTTGTTTCTGAAAAGTACTTCTGTTGAGTCTTTGATTCTAGATTGGTGGATTTTTCTTTAAGCACATTAATGTTCTTATTCTTTGAGGTTACACTGCTTTTAACACAAAGTCAGTAGTCATTTTTTTTTTAATCATTGTTCCTCTGTGGCTAATATATGTATTTTTCCTCAGTTTTTATCTTTGGGCTTATCTTTGCCTTGGATGTACTACTTTGTTTGATTTTCTTTACGGAGAATGTCCCATGTGCGGTTGAAGAGAATATGTATTCTGATGTTGTGGAGTAGACCTTTACTAAGTCCATTTGTTCATTTATTTATTTTTTATTATTTATTTATTTTTGGCGGAACCGGGGATTGAACTCAGGCCCTTGTGCTTGCCAGGGAAGCACTTATTCTACTGAGCCATCTCTCCGGCCCCTTCATTTGTTTATCAGTTTGGTTCAGTTCTAATATTTCCTTGTTGAGTTTTTTGTCTAGTTGATCTATTTATGACAGGAGGGTATTAAGGTCTCGCATTACAATTCTGTTAGTGCTTATCTGATCTTTCCTGTCCATTAATACTTGTTTTATGTAGTGTGGTACACCTGTATTGGGTGCATATATATTTATCAAGTGTTGCGATGTAGGGTGGGGTGAGCCACTGTGGACTGACTCACTGCTGCCACTGCTACCATGGGCACAGCCCAAGGCTGCCCTGTCCCCAGTAACCTCCTCTCCTGAGTCCCAAGCTGCTTATACACAATGTGTCAGTGTTCCTCTCTTAAGCCACTGGTCATAGGGCAGGAGGTATCGTGCTGTTTCACTTACTATCCTCATTGTCACCATGGTCCCTAACTTTATTGACTCTAGAGGCTCCAGTTCACTACTGTGGCCTGAACACACACACACACACACACACAATTTGTATACACACACAACCAATATCAAACTCAAAAAAAAAATCTAACAACAGCACGAGAAATCCCTGCAGCTGGGCAGTGAGGGAGCAGCCTCCTGGTCACTCACCCCTGTGTGCTGCCAAAACTTGCTGCCAGGCTTCAGCATTCTCTGTTGGGAGGAAGGCAAAAGAGGCGGGGGCCTGTGCCCCAAATCTATCCTGTGTGGCTTGAGTTAGCTGCATTGTTTCAATCTATCAGGTTTTTTGAAACTTCCCACAAAGGCAGTCCTGCTGTACTCTCTGGTGGGAGTCCCACTGGCACCACCATGGGCTGGATCGTTCTGTTAAGCCCTAGGCCTAAGTTTTGTTTGATCTATAATGCTCCTAGTTCAAATTGATTTTGGCATCAGGGTGTGTGTCCCTCCCTTTCTTCCAATTACCTGTGTTTTTAATTGATTTTCTCTGAGTAGCTCCAACATGACTCCTTTTCTATCCAGCCATGCTAAACTTCTATCCTTCTTTGATTTTCTTTATCCCCTTAGAGTTCATTAAGCTGATTAGCTGCTGCTAGATTTTAGCAGACTTTAAATTTAGAATATTTTTGAGCTATATTTCTTCAAATATTCTACTCTACTTTATTAATGCTGGTGTCCCTTTCTGAGGCTCTAAGTAGAGCCGGTAAGTTGCTGCTCACTTCTCTCTCTCTCTCAATTATTTTATTGAGAAACAAATAGCAATGAGACAGTCTCAAAACCAATTACTAGCACAGTTTCAATAATTAATACATTGTATATTGTTGTCTTAGTGGTTAATCATTGTATAAGATGCAGACATGATATCCTGTCCACAAACACTATTAGAACAAAACTCTATTCATTAAATTAAGAGAATGCAGCTGTATATCTATTCTAACTATTTTGAATATACAGATACAAAATGGTC
>NDGM011188078.1:0-15216 GCA_002564305.1 Octomys mimax
CTTGTACTATGAATAGCCACTATGAAGACAACAATATGCAATGTATTAATTATTGAAACTGTCGTACTAATCGGTTTTGAAGCTGTCCTACTAATCGGGTTTGAAACTGTCTGGTTGCTATTTGTTTCTCAATAAAATTAATAAAAAAGAAACCGATGTAAATAATAGATATGCCAACATAGTTATTGAATGATGCAAGCCATATATTTAGATTAACATAAAGCATTTATTTTTTATGTTATGTACACGTGGCACCGAAAATCATTTGATAACTTGTTTTAACAAGAACAAGAGCAATGATAGAACTCACATGAAAATGACCCAAAGTTTTCTTATAGTGTCTGTTTCAGATTTAGGGAGGGAATTCAAAGAAGTAAGTTGCACTTTTAGAAATTGGCTCATTATTGACTGAAATAATTTATTAAAATTGCTTATGTTTCATAATACATCTGTCATTCTGTAATATTTAATGAAAGCCCAAAACTCTTTAAGAGAATATTAACTATGAGTAGAAAAAAAATAATAAATAATCCCAGATATAGAAAATGCCAGGCAGAGCAGTAAACCAAAGATTGGCTAAAAGGAGTGAGTTACATGCAGTCTCTGACACAGTTTGGAACATATGCTGCTGTCTCACCTTGTCTGTCTACCCTTCCTTTTCAGCATTACTCTCTCCTCTGTAGCTTTATTGGCTTTTTGTATTATGCAGCTCATGATAATGATTCAGAAATAAAATCAGGTGGCCAGCCAGATAGCTCAGCAGACTAAACTGCCTGCTTAGTCAGATGTAGACTGGGGTTTGGTTTCTGGCATGCCCTGCTGGCCTCACCACTAGGGCTAACTGAGACAGAGATTGACACTAGGCATGGTGGTATGCGCTTGTAATCCCAGAGTTTGGGAGGCTAAAGCACGACCATTACTCATAGGACCACTATGAGTCTGATCTGTGTAGTGAGAGCCTGTAGTCCCTGTACTAAATATATAAAAAATACTATACTATACTATACTATACTATACTATACTATACTATAGCATAACATAACATAACATAACATAACATAATATAATATAATATTAGTGTGAGTTTACATATCAAATTGGGTAGAGAGAAAAAAATGTTATGGCTTCTACCGTTCTGAAAACACTTATTATAGAATATAAATATTCTCTTCTAAATGCTACAGAATAGACAAGGTTAAAAGTCATGCCTAGCAAGAAAACTGTCCAAGTCTAGAACTATCTTACATTAAATACATTAGTGATATCTTTTACTTGCAAATCGTACCCCTCCATAACCCTTCTACTACTTAGCCAGTATAAAAAGGTACATTGTTGCATTTTTCTGAGTGTGTTATTATAAAATCGTAAGAAAAGTACCATTTATATTTGGTGATTTGTGTGTGTGTGTGTGTGTGTGTGTGTGTGTGTGTGTGTGTACCAGGGATCAAACTCAGGACTTTGCATTTGCCAAGCAGAAGCTTATGCTGCTGAGCTACCTCTCCAGCCCTTAAATGTACATTTCATTATGTGTCAGTGATAATTGAACTTTCTTGGGAATGCCAAACATTGCAGTATAATTCTGTGTGTGTGTGTGTGTGTGTGTGTGTGTGTGTGTGTAGGTTCTCACTAGGCAGCCCAAGGTCATAGTGATTCTCCTGTTTTCAAAGTCCTCAATGCTGGGATTACAGGTGTGCACCACCACCCCCAGACTCAGTCACCGGCTCAGTGTGCCAGGGGGGCGGGCCGGCGCGACATGTGGTGCCAGGGATCGAACCCAGGTCCCTGCACTTTCATAAGCAGATGTTTAGTCCGAGAGCTGTGTCACCATCCCTTAATTGCAATATAATTCTAAAATCTGGAAATTCCTTATATATTTATTAAAATTCTCTTAACTTTTAGGCTGTAGGGAATAGAAACACCAAGCACAATAAAGTCTTCTAATTGCCTGAGCAGCGGCATCCACGGACAAGGAGCGTGGGCTCTGTCCTCAGTACTTACAATCTGCGCTCTTAACAGTGTTGTCAGAAGAGATGCAAGCAGCCTTGGGGAAGTGCGAGGACTGCAGTGATAGAAGAGGGGTTGCGCGCCTGCAGCGGGGGTAGAGGGGGAGAGAAGAGAAGGAGAGTCCACAGCCTTTGGTTCTCAAGTTGTTGTCCTGAACGACTGTGACTGTCTTCCCTCCGCTGAAGCTTCTGGCGGGACTCTTCGTCATGAGCCTCACACCTGGAATAGAGGCTTGCGTCGGCCTCCAGATGTTCAGCCACACATACACAGACATGCGTGCCCCACGGAGTGCATCTCACGACTCACTCTCCATGCAAATCATCTTCCTGTCCATCTTTCCTCCGAAGAGTTGAACACAAAGCCATGACCTCTCTGACCGATTACCACGGCATGAAAAGCTAGACCTTGGGTTATTTGATTGTACAAAGCATCTTTTGCATAGATTGAAAACACAGATTGCTTCAAGGAGATTAATTCTTCTGAAGAAAGACAAATTGTGACCTATAATTACTTAAGAGCCTGTCTGACAACATGCAGAATTAGCTAATCCTGGTATTACTGAGAACAAGTGGTAATCAATCCAGTATTTCATCTATCATTCCAAAGGCAAAACCATTAGTTTTCTTTTTTTTTCAGGAATCCTATTGTTGTAGGCAGCAGAGTTAGATAGAAATATTGTAGGGATCAGATAGGGCTGGGCCCTTGGAAGAGTCAATGTAGCAGAGGAGATGCCAGGCAACTGGGAGAGACAGGCACCTCCACTGTGGGCCAGACCTCAAAACAAAAGATAAAACAAAGGCACCCACATGCGAGGATCCAGCCCTCAAAGAAGGGATCAGGGTAGAGGGAGGATGGACTGAAAAGAAAGAAATCCAGGGTTAGGAGGTCCAGATGGTGATCCAGCAGTTAAATTTATTTTGCTTCAAGCTTATCCACAAAAAAATCTTGATCCTGTGTCCACCATTTCTTCCAGTGAACTGTAAACTTTCTAGTCTCTCTGGGGATAGAGTAGGTTCCCAGGGCCAAGATGATAAACAAAAGACCGTGTATTAAGGAATGCTGAGTCTGCCGCTGGGCCCATTGCTCAAACTACAGGATACAGAAGCTGGGGGCATTGCCACATTTGACTTCACCAAGGTCAAGCCTTTTCATGTGAGCTCCAATACCACACACTTCCCTAAGGGGAACTGTCAAGGATTGACACTCTAAATGGTTCTCTATCACCTCAACAAGGCTAGGAAGAGTCACTAGCTCAAACCCCCAGAGGTAGAGCTCCTGTCTGCATTCATGCCCCCTTGCTACCTAATTATCTTCCCCGTTGATCCTGTTTTAATCAATTTTACCTGGGTAATTGTACTAGTAATATTATTAGTTGACCAGGGTTTTTGTCTCACCTCCTGGCCACCTTGCAATTTCCCATGTTTCCTACCTTGGACCCACCTGACCTTGTAGCTTTGTTCTATAAAACCCCTAAAAAAATGCGGGGCCCAATGCAACCCACTCAGGACCCTTTCTCTCTCTCAGTCAGGGATGCTATCTTCTCCACAGTAAATGTAATCTGCTCTTAACCTCCATTGTTCTTAAAATATGCTCTTTGATTTTATTTAACTTTTTATGTTTTATTTTATGTATTTAGTACAGGGTCTACGTGGTCTCACTACGTATATCAAACTCATAGTGATCCTCCTGTTTTCAGCCTCCCAAACACTGGGATTACAGACATACACCACCATGCCCAGTCTCAATTGCTATCTCAGCATGCCCTGGGGGTGGGGCCAGCACAGCACACCAGGGATCAAACCCTGGGCACTGCGCTCTGCCTAAGCAGGAGCTTTAGTCCACTGATACTCTTTGATTTTGGAGAACTTGAACTCCTAACAGACTTCTAATGGGTAGGGAGCTTCTTTCCTTAGTGGCTATGGATTAAAGCATGAGGTATAGTGAAGACCCAGGTATGATGAGGATGCAGGCTGGAGGAGCACAGCACTCCTAAGACAGGTATTGCTTAAGCTTCCACCAACATGTTCTGCACTGTGCACATTTCTCTTAGTTGTCTCAGGCACAAAGTTAGTCGCTGAACTAGGCCAATTCCCGAGGCCAAAGTGAAAAATATTTTTCCTCATATTCTTCTTAAGAGACAGTGTTAAATTTTAAAAATCTCTTCATCTAACAACAGATTCTTAGATTGATTGTAGTGTTTTGCTTCTTTCGATATTTAAAAATTGCTTAGAAATCTCTGTATTAATAATTACTATCTCTCCTAATTACCACAGTAGCTGGACTATGTTATATGGTTTCTACTTTAATCAACTCATTATTTTGTTCCATAGTGTACCGTTCATCACATCTTGGAGTATAACTGAGTTTCTGTACTACTTTCATGCATGATAATAAATTTGAGCTCCAGGATATCTACCAGGAAGAGTATTTTATGTTAGGACAAGTAGGATGTGGTGTTATCTTCACAACTGACTTCCTCTTCAGATAACGCAGATTTTTTTCCAATTGGTAAAAACTGAACTGGTCTTGGCGGTTCTTCAGTGGCTAAATTTTCTCTCAAAGGCTTGGGAAAATTTCTGTTGTTCCATTCTTGTGTAACTGTAGATGAGTAGATTCTAAAAATCATGGTTGGGTTTTACTTGTAGCACTGCAAAAGAACTGATGATCAGAGCAGGTTATGGGTGGTCACCAAGATAATCTGTGTATGGCTTGCTTTCCCAAGCTCTAGCAATAGATTTTTTTTAATAGCCAAGCTACAGCATTGAGAAAGATTCCAGTATTCTTAAAGCCATCAGTTAGATACATTAGCTTGGCAAGATATATATTCATTTTTCTCTCAAATTAGGATAAAATATTCCTGAAGCTTGACATATTTTCTCTCTGTATTTTTACTCTTGAAATTTGATTGTGTGACATACTAGGTGGTAATATTTTAACTTTTCAAATGTATGCTATTGACGTATTAATTTTACAAATTACAGATTTTCCTTTTTTCTTTTTCCTTTATTTGTGATACTGGGCATTGAACTCATGGACCTTGTACTTGAGGGGGAAGTGCTTATTCTACTGAGCTGTTTCCCCAGCCCACAAAATATAAATTTTCAATGCACTAATTTCATAAATGTTTATAGCATAGCTCGATGATACCCAACCCACCAATGCTCCTCTTACAAACTCCACAAAACTCTCCCTGCTTTTTTTTTTGGTATAATAGTAGTCTCACTTCTATTTTCATGTCTTTCTTAAGACACTGCATATTAGAAACAATATATGATACTTATCTTCATGAGTCTGCCTTATTACTTAACAAAATGAACTCGAGTTGTATCCATTTTCTGGAAATTGTCATAATGTTGGTCTTTTATGACCCAATATGTTCCATTTCATACATATCCCAAACTAATACTACATTCACTCATTATTGGGTGCTAAGGGCATCTTGATAACTTAGCTACTGTGATTTGGGCCACAAACACAAGGGTATGACACATCTCTGTAGTGGACAGCCTTTAATTCCTTTGCAAAAACATCAAGAAGAGTTATGGAGAATTATATGATACCTGTGTTTTCAGTGTTTTAAAGGAAGATCCGTACTGATTTCCATAGTAGGTGTACTAATTGACATTCCACTAACACTGTAGAGGAATTGATTTTCTCCTGCAGCATTCAGCATGTACTACTTTTTGTACACTTGAAGGAGGCCATTCTGCCTGGAGTGAGATGAAATTTCAATGTAGTTGCATTTGCATTTTTCTAATGTCTGAAAATACAGAAAAAAAATTTTAGTATAATTACTAGACTGTCCTAGTAGTTCTTTTGAGAATTGCCTATTAGTTGATTTGCATTTGGATTGAGCTAGTTGTTCATGGTGTTAGGTTTTTGGCATTTTAAAAATACATTCTAGATGCCAGTTGTCTACCTAAAGAGTACCTACCAAAGATTTTTTTCCCAGCATGCAAGCTACTTCTTTATTGTGCTGAATGTTTACTTTGATTTCAGAAGCCTTTTAATTTCTTGCTGTTTCATTTGTTGATTGTTGCTATTATTACCATTATTATTTGCTTTGATTGTGCTGCTGGAGTTACAGATAGGTTTCCTTTTCCTATGCTATTCTTCCACTGTTTCCCTGGTTTCTTCTAGAAACTTCAGACCTTAAGGTCTGATACTTAAATCTTTGCAAATAAGGGCAACTTGACCTTCCTTTCCTGCTTGCGTCCCTTTCATTTCTTTCTCTTACCCACCCTTCTGGTTAAAGTCAGGTACCACAGGATATTGAACATAAATGGTGAGAATGGATATCTTTGTATTTTTTCTGATTTTAGAGGAAATACGTTCAGTTTAGCCCCAGTTGCTAAGCTGTGGGTAGTAGCACTGTCATAGATAGCCTGTACCATGTTCAGGTATGATCTTTTTACACCTAGTCTTTTTAGAGTACCTCACTAAGGAATGCTAAAATTTGTGACAGGCTTTTGTTGTTCACAGTTGATATCATTGTGTGATGTTTTCATTGATTGCATTTATGTGATACACTCTCTGTGTACTGTCTCACATTTGCTGAGCCATCGTAGTAACTGAGGTAAAACAAACTATTATGTTGCACGATCTTTTTAATATGTTGGAAAATTGGGTTTGTAGGATTTCATTAAAAGTCTTTTCATCTATGCTTATCAATATACAAGACTACAGTTTGCCTTGTTTGTGTGTCCTTTTTTACGTTTTTGTCATTGTGTTGTTTTTGTATAAGATCTCACTAGGCAGTTTGGACTCATTCGTGATCTTTCTGTTTTCAGTCTCCCCAGCCCTGCGATTGCAGGTGTGCACCACTACACCTGGACTCAGTCACTGGCTCAGCACACCTGGAGGCATGGCTGACAAGGCATATGGTACCCAGTATCGAACCCTCATCCCCGTACTTGCTCAAACAGGTGCTTAGCAGGCTGAGCTATTACGCGGGCCCTTTGTGTCCTTTACATGCATTGGCATCAGGATGCTGTTAATCTGTTACAATGAGGTGGGAAGTGACCTGTCTCATTTTAAGAATTATAGGTGTTCTGTAAAGGTCCTTAGATATCTAGCATTGAGTATGTATGGCTCTGGGCTTTACTTTGTTGGGAGACTTTTTATTACTATTACTATTTTAATTGCATTGCTTGTTATTGATCTAGTAGGCATTTTAAAAATCTTTGGTTCAATTTTTTAAGATTATTTGTATTTATAAATTTAAGATTTGTTTTGGAGTCTCAGATTTATTGGAATACATATGTACATGCATAATCTCTCTTGATCTTTTGGATTTTAGCAGAATTTGTTGTATCATGCCCTTTGATACCTGTAATTACATTAAATTAGGGTTTTTTTCTCTCTCTATTTTTAAACTTGCATGGGGTTGGGAGTATAGCTCAGTGGTCTAAGTGTCTATCTAGTAAGTGCAAGGACTGGAGTTTGATCTCAAGTACCACATGCCACGTCAACCCCAAAATCCTGGGTGTGCAGTGCTGGCCACCAATATCAGGTGTGGTGGCACACACCAGTAATCTCAGAACTAGGGAGACTGAGACATGAGGATCACTATGAGTCTGAGCTGTGTAGTGAGATATTGTATAAATAAATAAATAAACTTAGATTGATTAAAGTTATTGACCTTAGTTTTCTTCTCAGAGAATAAATTATATTTTGTTGACCTTTTATATTGTTACCTTGTCCCTATTTGATTAATAGGAGCATTCACCTTGCTGTTTATTGTATCTGTTGGGTTGATTTTGGCTTGTATTTATTTTCAAAGTTTTTGAGATCCATCATTAGGATAATGAGATTTCATTCTTTCTTTGACATTTTTATTTATTGGTACTTGGAAATGAGCCCCTGGCCTTGACACTGGGCAATATACCTTTGGCCCTTTTTATTTTTTGATTCAAAACAGCATCCCACTGTGTCACTAAGTTTCCTAGGCTGGGAACTTAGATAATCTCAAATCTAAGATCCTCTCTGATTACAGGTGGATTATAGGCATATACAATGCACAAGGACACTATCATAAACTTTTTGATGTAGGCACATCTATGGCTATAAGCTTCCCCATTAGAATCTTTTGCAGAGATTCTGATACATGGTGTTTCTATTTGGATTTGATTCCAGGAATTTTTAATTTCCCCATCACCACAAATTTTTTAATGAGCCACTACTGATCATTCAAAACTCAATTGATCAATCTCCATGTGCATACAGTTTTGTAGGTCCTCTTTTCAATTTTTAGTTCCATTCTATTATGAGAAAGAATGTGTGTGTGTGTGTGTGTGTGTGTGTGTGTGTGTGTGTGTGCTTAAGATTTGCTTTGCTCTGTGGCCTAAAATATGGTATATTTTGGAGAATACCTCATAAGTTGCTGAAAAGAATGTGTATTTGTAGTTGGTAGATAGAATATTGCACAGATGTTCACTAAGCATTTGACCTATTCTGAGATTTAACTTTGAGGTTCCTTTGTTGATTTGGTTTTTGATCTAAAAGAAGTAAAGACAACCCAAGTAGTAAGAATATAGTATTGAAGATGTAACCTATTATTGTATTGAAACTCATATGTCCATTTACACTGAATAATTTCTTTTATATGAAACTTAGTGCACCAATAATAATTACATATGTATTTATAATTGCAATATTTCCCTTTACCAATATATTGTAACTTCCTTTCTCTTATCTCATTAACTTTTGTTACAAAGTCAGTTCTTATTGGATGTGAGAATAACTATTTCTTTTTTTCTTCCTTTCCTTTTGCATGGAATGTTATTTTTCTGCCCTTTCACTTTCAATGAGATGCTATTGTTGATTACGAGACATATTTCTTGAAGGCAGCAAAAATTTGAACCTTGTTTTTTAATAAAGTCTGCCAGTCTGGAATGGAAAGAGATCACTGAATTTTGGGCTGCAGTGAGATACTAAGAGAAACCTACTGGTTCTGTCTCTGTAGTTTCATAGAGACCCTTGAGTAAAACACAAAGAAGAAGTCCTACTCACCATACAGGCCAGTGACCTACCATGGACTGAACTCACAGCTGCTTGAACTGCACAAGTTATCTACCACTTGATCCTCCTTCTAAAACTGCCCCTGGGGCTGTCTCCTAGTCATTCACTACAAAAGTGTCTCTAGAAACCCGCATATAGGATGGTGCAAAGACCTTTGGTGTTCCGCATGGTCAAGTCTCAAAGCACTAAGCTCCCTCTCAAAATTGTGCCCATTTGTATCGTTCCAGTTGATGGCAATTGTTGCAGTTGACTTCCTCAGTGGTAGCGTGTCATGAGAGAGGAGTCAGTCTCAGATTGCCCACACCTTGGATCTACAGCTTCAACAACTATGAGTTCTCCAGATCTTTGTTTGCCATCATAGCTTCCAGGTCCTTGTTGATTACTGGTGATACTCATCCATTGAGGCTTTCCTAGTGCCTGTTGAGTTGGGTTCGCTTCCTGATGAGAGCTGGGGCTGACACTGAAGAATGATTTATATTTTTTTCCATGTTGCCTTTCTTATTTTGCATGATTTTATTTAGCTTTTGTGTCACCATTCTCTTAATTCCTAGGGCTCTTTCTCTCGCTGGCAATGCCGTTTCTCCTCTTTAACTGTTGACTCCTCTCACTTCCCGATTTATGTGAAGGAGGTCTCCATTCTGTCAGCTTACTCCTTCTTAACTTCATCAAAATAATAATATTCATTTTTAATCAACTTTTAGTGTAAATGAAATGTTTTAAAAGATCATGTAATTTATAAACTAAGACAGCAAAGTTTAGAAGATTATAGTGCAACATTTTGAAAACTTTCTACTGGAAACTTGAGGAAACAAAAAGACAAAAAAGAAAAAAAAAGCCAAAAGGCACACAAAAACTGGAAACAAGTTATCAGTCTGCAAAACATTGTGTAGTATCAATTGCTGGCCCTAGTAACTTCTTTTAAAGTGGCTTACTGGAAAGGCTCAACAGTATCCCATCCTGGCAGTCAAAGCTGACTGTAAGAGGTAGCAATGGACTCCAACTAGGGCAGCCAGAGTCATGGTTGGTTATTAACACAACAACACAATGATTGTCTATATCTTTTGTGTGTTTTCTGCTTTTAAAAAAGTTGTGCAAGTTCTTTTTTCAAAAAGAAAACAAAACAGACAGAAAGTAAACATGCAGCTTTAGAAAGGGAGGAATTAATACATTGTTTTTATACTGAGTGTTTGTAAATGTAGCTCCCCACACTCATAAGACAAGCATTATTCTTGAGGTTTGACTGCATGAAAAAATATATATGGTCAAAGTCCATGAACTTTTTCTTTAATATATTCTTGTTATTCTGTGATTTGAAACCAAGAAAGTGATTGAAACGTGAATAGCTCTTAGCTTTAAAGTTTTTTTGTTTTGTTTTTGGTGGAACCAGGGATTGAACTCAGGCCGTTGCGCTTGCCAGGGAAGTGCTTATTCCACTGAGCCATCTCCCCAGCCTGCTCTTAGCATTAAAATATAAAAATTTATAAAACTTTTAAGAAAATATTTAAATTACCAAGCTAGAAATATGAAAGACAGAAAAACAGTTATTTATAAAACACATAAAAAAATCATGGAATGAATTTTAACTTGTTTTGATTTTAAAAAACACATTAAAAATAATGATGGCTATTGTTTTTCTTTCAACTCATTGTCCATAGAAGAAAAGAATACTTGAGGTTAGTATAGTGGTGAAGAATTAAATCTTCATAAATCAAACATAGAGAAGGGTGGTTGGGAGGAATGGTATTTTTCTCTAAAACTTGAGGATATAAATGCTGCATAATCTTCAACATACCAACATCAACAAGGATGGATGAATAATCTTACAAAGCTTATGACATATATGTGTACTCTAATCAACATTTTAATAAACATTGAGAAATATAATCATAATTGAACTAAGAAATTAAATTCATTATAAAACAATGTACTGCACCTAGTAAATTAGAAATAATTTATATTTCATAGCATGAAACCAAGAAAGACTGAATATGCACAGTGATAAAAGGATTATATCACAGTGTGAAAGAATGTGACTGTTTAATTTTAATCCATTATGCTGTTCCAAAATTTTAGAATGGAAAACACTTCTTAAATGTTTTTAAAAATATGTTTTAATTCATATAAAATTCCAATTTGAAAAATTGATAAAAGTGCTCTTCCAAGTCCTTATCCAGATTTTTATTCCTGAGGTATGTTCTATTATGCAAGTGTGTGAGCTTGTTTTACATGACCGTGAAAAAAATAGCTAAGAAAACAATTGAAATAGAGAAAGCTTACAGTCGTCGAGTGTGCAGTTCATGGGTTATACCCACTTCTGCCTGTAGACGGCAGAATGTTGTAGCAAAACAACATGGCAGAGGAAGACTCTTCACCATATAATATGTAAGGAGCAAAAAAGGGTTAGGAAGGACCAGGAATCCTGATAACTTTTTTAAGTGCACACCCTGAGATTCTAACTTCCTTGACTAACCAAAGCATCTGAAGAAAAGTGTATGTGGATTCAAGACTACAGGTACATAGGAAGAGTAAGTGCTGTCCTGCTGTGGTACAGCACAAAGTATATAGTTGACAGTGTTTCACTTTGTATTTTAAAGTAAAATTTTTTAACGATGTCACCACAATGTTTAATACTCTTTAAACATTTTAATCTACAACCTAACATAATGGCACTTGGGCAAACAAAATATGTTAAATATTTGTGGTGATATATGTGCCAAACACATTGATTCCACAATGATTACACACATATTGAAATATCAGGATGTAAATCACAAATAAGAACAGATATGTCAGAAAAAAACTTAAAAAGTAAACAAGAAGGAAAACAACACATGTATATAAATTCAATAAAATCCTAGCAATTATGCAAAAATTTGGGAAATCATAAAGGTTTTCCATAGTTTCAGGAGCTATTGTGTCCCAATCAGAACTTTGATACTGAGTAGTTCATGATTTAATGAAGTTTAGGATGAATGAGTGTTTTCTTTAAATATTATACCACACAACCTTCACACTGTTAATAGTTCTCCATGACAGTTTTATTTTTTTTTGAACATTGATATCTGATTCAGATAAAAAATAATATTATTAAACTTTTCACACATTGACACATAACTTTGGGAAATTGTTACTTAGCAATGATCATTCATATTTTAGACAGGATCCCTGATTATAATTCATTGGAAGATGAGAGGATAAAGCTTGAATACCTGTAACATAAGTCAAAATGGAAAATATACATAAAGTGTGAACTGCCTATTAATTTTTTTTCATTTTCCTTGGCTTTCCATCCACAAAATGACCTAGCATTTTGATCTCAAGAAAATCTGTACAACTTTTAAATGATGTGAATTTAATTACAGTATTTTAAGTCTACATAGTTCACTAGATTTCTTCCAGAGAACTACCTTCACTAAGATGAAAATGAAAAGATAATAACATGAGAAAACATTCATTTCTCTCATTCCTTCAACTTTTCTCAGGAGTTGAGAAGTGCTGGATTTTTCTCGTGTAAATTTTGAAGGGGTAATTAGACATTCAGGCCAAATCATTACAGACTTGATAAGCAGATTCCAAACTGAGGACAGACAACCGGCTAGGGTTAGATTAAGAACCTGAAACGCTGAATGAACATAAGTGATGGTGTGATAGTTCACTCCCAGGTTATCCAGGTACCCAGATATGTCCTGTATCTGTTCATTTTTATTTCTTACCGATGCCACAGTGACACATTCTGGTCTTTTTGGCTCCTGATCTCATTTTTCCTGGTTATGTGAAGAGGGCCATCAATATTATAAAACTGAAGTCCAGTTAGCTACACATGAGCTGAAATGGAGTGAGTTATTATATTTCTAGCTAAATTAAAAATATTATCAGAAATAATACATCTTAATGCCATTGAACACTTCTGAAATTTTGTTAGTTGCTTCCCAGTCCCTTATTTAATTTTTATAGTTTGAAAAATTTATCTTAAAGAGAATAAACAGCAGCCCACCCTCACAATCAACAGCCCATCGTAACCAACACAGGTGGGAAGTTTTTGTGGTTTTCCCATTCCTGTAACATTTGCTTACATTATTTCTTTTTAAACAAATTAGTGTTTCTCTCTCCTTTTATTTTGGTTAAGATACACACTTCAATACTGTGAGGTAACTGGATACTTTGATCCTTTATATAAATTCCTCTCTTCTTTGAAGTTATAACACTCTACACAAATTGTTTTTGCAATGTGTGTTGTGCTAAGATCAAATGTTGCCTTCTTTGCCTCTTCACAAATTATTCATTTTTCATGAGAATATCCACATTTTCCATCAGTGTCATGTCTGCATCTTGTAATGAAAAAGTTCAGTAATTGGTGAATAATTAGAAAATGGATCATTCAGAAGACCTAAGTCCTATTAAAAGAGAAAAAAAAAATTGTCCCTATTCAGGGAAGCAACAAGAAAGGTAGGCCAGGAGGAAATCTGAAGTGATGCACGTTCAATAGGTCAAAGGTAGTATTATGAAGTACCCAGAGAGCAGAGAAAAAAATAAGGTTAATAACTTAAGAGTTGCTTTCCTAGTAACTCCCATGAAAGGTGACAAGGCCCTTAATTAAGATGGAGAGAAAGGATGGGTATGAAGAACAAACAGGTAGAACTGACAACAAAAGGCATGTCATGAACAGCAATTTGCCTGTCTATCCTCTGTGTCATCAATTCCTTTTCCAGGGTATCATTCCCAGGAAATATGCTGACATTTCCTGATAAGGTATCTGAAATAATGATAAACACAGGCTCTTCTCCACTTAGTGCTCCTTCTATCTTTTTAATATGTTGCAAAGTAAAGCTATGGGACCTTCGAGTCTTATGACCTATAATTTCCATCTTCACATTTTCTTTTCTCATCTTTCAGTCAGCATCTAGCCTTCACCTTTGTGGCTGCATGGGTGCCTTTGATTATTTTCACCCCTGCAACTTTTGGTTCAGTCGATTTCTCATGGTCATACTATGCTCCCTTTCCACGCCAATGTATCCTCTTTCCTCCAAGACTCTAGTCTAGTGGGCTGTGTTGAACTCAGTATTTTTATCTGCGTGCACCCCCTTGGTCATCTTTTCCGTTCTCAGCATCCTTCTTGTCACTCATAGCCAATGATCCACAAACATGAATCTTCTGCCTTGAACTATCTCCTGATATCAGGCCTCTGACTTGTCCACTGACCTGCCTCCTCTGCATCTCAGAGTGAAAAGCAAATCTACAGTACCCACATTATATTTCCAATGACCCTTTCATATATTCCATAGGTGAACACAAATATTTCTTTTTTCCCCCAGATTTTGGGCTCCAAAGGAAAGGAATATACTATATTTTATTCCTGATGTGTCCTCAGTATCTAGAATGATATTTGATTGATATGTTCTCAAAAATGCTGAATCAAAGTGGACATTGATACTAAACACTAAATCCTTTATATCGTTCATCATAAAGTCAGAGCAGATTTCTTTACTTACTTTAATTCTAGAAACTAAGCACTTCTTGTCTCCATGACTACAAATTTAGTCCAATATATAATCATGTCATGACAAAATTATACAAGTTGTCTGGTTTTTCTGTCACCCCCCATGTTAGTTTATTTACTTATGTATTTATTTTCTTTTGGAGACTGGATCTCACTATGCAGTTCAGGCTGGACTTGAACTCACTTTGTAACCCAGGCTGGCCCCTAATTCACAATGATCCTTCTGCCTCAGCCTCCCAAGTGCTGGGATTATGGGTGGGCTAGTATTAGCTAGAATGATCCTGTTAAAACACAAATATATTACTCATGTACTCAAATTCCTCAATTGGTATGGTTGATCATGACAAGGAGCTTTAAATTCCATGCTGCAAACAACGTCTTTTTGTGACAACTTAATTGCCTCTCTCAATGGAGACACAATAGATCTTATCAATACTCACTCCTTCCTCATGGTTTTTCCAACCTATGGAATGGTTCTGCCACTGGGCATTGGAACTTGCTGCCTCCTGCTCTGCAGTGGCAGTCCTTCTGCTGTCTGCAGAACTCACCCACCCAACACCTTATGTCTTTTTTTTGCTATAATTTTATTGATAAACAAATAGCAATTAGACAGTTTCAAATCAAATCGGTAAGACAGTTTCACTAATTAACACACTGCATACATTCTTCTTAGTGGTTAATTGCTGTACAAGATG
>NDGM011188082.1:0-11627 GCA_002564305.1 Octomys mimax
AGGTGAATATTCTATTGGCATCTAAATACTATAAGTGTTTGAATTCAACTAAACATCTAACATAGTCTAGCAGTCTATAATATTAGTGGGTTATCCTCAGAAGTTATTGACTTGAATATAAAGCTTTTTTTAATGTTGATAAAGCAAGTCATTTTTCTTATCCAGTCTAATATAGGTTAAATATTCAAAGAAGCAACAGAAAATATTCTGCATATTCCCAGGGTGTACAGCTTCAAAATACTAAACGAATGTACATTTCTTAAAACAATTTTGGTTTATAGCTAGTGTCTCGCATTTAATAGGAATTTATGTTCTGCCTCGAAAAAAATGTAATTTTGCCTTTAGATCTTACCTAGTGGTTGTTTATTTGTTGAGTCTTGTGATTGTTTTTTAATCTACATACATATTTGAAGCTCTGAATAGTATCTACAATACAACCCAATTATACTCACTAGTACTTTGGCATTTTGTTCTGAGGATCAAAAGTGGCTCATATTTGTTAGCCTTTCCCAATTCTATCTTGAAATCATTTTTTCTGTTATCTCTTATAGTTTTCCCAATATAAAATTCTAGTATTTCCCATGGCTTCTTTAAAAAGCAAAATTACACTCATCTCTTTTCCTTAAGCTTTCTGAAATTGCTTCAACCCAAGAGAAAAAGTTTATCAATGCTGAATCCTTTAATATGAATCTTAATGTTTAAGAAAATGCATGGGCCACCGTCAGATTTGGGTTTCAGTTATGAAATCATCCCTTCTTGTCTATGTGGCCTTTGAGGGCATTTTTTAACATTCCCAGTATGAGTTTCATCTATACAGAGTATTAATGAATCATCTTATAATGTTCTGGTTTTTTATTAAATCGATACAAAAAAATTGTACATACTAATTACATAACAATGTTTCAATATATTTATACACACATCATGTTTAAATCAGGTTAGACACATCTATCTTAAACATTCATAATGTATCCCTTTGATCCCCTTTCCCCATGCTTTTCTTTCCTCAACTCTTTCCAGTCTCTGATAATCAATGTTCTACCTCAGCTAAAATGAATCAACTATTACACATTATTTTATATTCTGCATATAGGAAACATCTTGTACTACTTGTCTTTTTGAAACTGGCTTGTTTCACTATATAATGATAACCAGTTCCATCCATGTTACCAAAAATGATAGGATTTCATTCTTTCTGTGGCTGGATAGTATTTCACTGCGTGTGTGCACCACATTTTCTTTATCCATTCATCAGTTGATGTATATTTAGGTTGTGTATATGGGTGCAGCGAGCATGAAAATGTAGTCATCTCTGATGTATTCATTTCATTTCCTTGAGATTACTTGAGGAAACTCCATATTGTTTCTCATAATAGGTGTGCTAATCTCCCAAAAACAGTATGCAAGGGTTCAAGGGTTCTCTTTCCTCCACATCCTAACACTTGATGTCTCTAGTCTCTCTCTCTGTCTTTCTCTCTCTTTTTTGTTTTTGTCTTTTTTTGTAATAGCCATTCTCCCTAGGATGGAGAAATACCTCATTGTCATTTTGATTTACATTACATAACATTGATAATGAGCATATTTTTCTATACTGGTGGTCATTTATGTTTTTTCTTTTGAGAAATGTCTATTTGGGTCTGTTGTTCTTTATTAAATCCATTTGCTTTTATTTGTTTTACTGTTGAGTTTTGGAGTTCCTTATATATTTTGGGTATTAACCCCTTGTTTTGATGTCTAGTTTACAAAAGCTATACTTTCTCCTGTTGTAATGGTTATCTCTTCACTCAGATGTGTGTTGCCTTTGTTGTGCAGAAGCTTTTTAATTTTATATAATCCCATTTTCCTATATTTGCTTCTGTTTCCTATGTTTTAGGGTTCTTATCATGAAGTATTTCTTCTACCTCTTTTAAAAATTTCAAATCTTTTAAGTTTTTAATCCATTACAAGTTTTTTTGTTGTTGTTTTTTGTTTTTTCCTACTGAGAGCTAGTAGTCTTTTAGTTAAAGAATTTCTGATCTAGAGGATGATCATAAATGTTACTCCTTTCTAGGAAATAGGTTTAATTACTGAATAAAATGAATTATTTAGAAATACAGGCCTATGTTTGTTTTTATTCTTTGAGACCAGCACCTTTTGAAAAATCTCTCCAGGGTAGCAAACATGATGATATTCTACATAGACCTCCTTGTTAGAGGAACATACCATGTGTACGCTGATGCAGGCAGTTGAATGAATTTCCAAATGAGTTTTTGTAGTTTGTTATTTTATTCTAAGCTAACAGGCCTCAAATGAAACCTGCATTTCAGTCAGGTTTTTACCCAGAGAGATAAAACACATACTTCGTTTGCCCTTAGTAGAATTGCTTCTATCTACTTTTTCTCAAAGTATTTGTATGTTTTTTCAGTACATCAAGTAAGATTAAGTAGTGTCTCACAGTTATATGTAATTCCAATACAAAGAGGCATAAGATCCTAATGGTACATAATTTGTACTTAGAAATTTCCTCCCTTGAATGTAGTTATATGACGTTTTCTGAGATATGATTTTACAATCAGTTTGGTCACTTTTTGGGATTACTATAGGTACATAGACTAGTTCTATACACTGTTTATCTCTCCTGCATAAACTTCTTGTGTTATTTTTGTTTTTTATGTTTATTTATTTTTTTTAAGAAAAGATCTCTGTGTATTTCATGATGGCCTCGAATTCACTATGTAGCCCACGCTGGCCTAGAACTCATAGTGATCCTTCTTTGTTGGTCTCCAAAGTGTTGGGATTATAGGCATACACCACCATCCCCAGTCAAGATAAACTGTTCTAAAACATCAAGAATACTGTATTGGAGTTAGTATGTTTTCTTTTTTGAAGTATTGGTTTGTTTTCTTAGTGGAATGGTATTTCTGTCCAAGGAAGTGTTTATCTCTCACTGTTCTCTGTAAAATTTAAAAAAGCAAATGGAATGATAGCATTCTTGCAGTTAGGTCGACTCTCAGTTGATCCAGTAGCGATATAAACAGATATACGAATGATAGTACTGTGGTACCTTTAGTATAAGTTATTAATTGCTACATGCATTGTGTAAAATCATCCTCCTCCTGATCAATAAGGAAATCTTAGTATTCTTTCCCCTTTCACTTTGATAATCTCAGTTTCTTCTCTGCTTCCATTAAGGTATGAAGATGTCTAATTTCTTGCCTTAATTAAGAATAGAGATTAGATGATCATCTGAAATTTAAGGCAGTATTGAACTGTGTAATAACAACTATTATTTAATGAAGAGTAGCTTTTTATTGCTTATTTTTATCTACTGTATGAAAATGATTATGAATTATTTTGGTCCAAGGTGTTAAAACTAATACAGCACAGTTTTTAATGCAGACACAAGGGCTCTTAAACAAGAAATTTTGTTAAAGTTCCACATGAAAGTCAGATGTACTTACATCCCTCCTACCATATCTGTGTCCTAAAGCCCTCAGGAGAAAATGGTTCAAAAATTTGTTTTCATGTCTAGATTGTAAGTAAAATCACTTGTCATACATGAGTTGCAAAATGCAGACCTTCATTCTGAAGCTGCCTGTTTCTCATTTGGATCTGACATATTAAAAAGCATATAATTAATGGTTGACATTAGTAATTAACATTAACTTTATGGTGCTTAATATGCCATCATTCATCCATCAAATAACCAGAAATGCATTATGTCTTGACATAAAGGTTTTAATTATATAAAACGGTCCTTCAGTTTTCATATGATATAAATGAAAAAGCCAAAAATGTATTTTAAAAGATTTCTGTAAGCTTTGGGTATTAGCTGTATTTTCATTTCTTTATAGGAGCTTTCATCAACAATTGTGTCAGGAGCTTCAAAAGGAGAATGTAGACCTAGTTGTGCAGTCTTCATTATTGGCTAAAGAGCGCCACCTTGCTGCAATTGCCAGCGCACTGTGGAGACACTTCTTTTCATTTCTGAAGAGTCAGAGGATGGCAGAGATTGTGCCTCTCTCACAACTTGCAGATGCAGCTGCAGGTCAGCATTGTTAATTTGCTAATTCCTTTCTCTTTTTGCAGGCTATTTGTCAGTATTTTCCTCCAGCTTTTTGGTTAAAAGAAAACCTCTTGCTTTATAACAGTGTAATGAACATTGTGACAGCCAGAAAGATAAAATGAATTACATGTTATTTGAAAAGTAATTGTAGTGGTTGATTATGTCTAGTTCAAATAATTTATTTTCAGATTTTGTAAGCACATATCTAGGTATAAAATGCATCAGGAGGCTGAGTGTGAATGATGTTGTTCCTATTTCTACCAAATTGTGTTTTAGGTATAATTTCTACTTACTGTGTTTATTGCCCTAAGGTCATGTATTTAAGATTTAGGACACTCCAACAGTTATGAAGTTATAGGCAAAGTTTTGAATATATATGCTTATGTGTACTTTTCTAAGAACAGGGTCTCTTTCTCAAAGGAATATTTTGCCCAGATATGTTACAAAGTATAGAGTACATAGAAATCAGTATGGTTATGGTGTATATTGAAGGAAAAATTAATATTTTATGTATTTTTAAAACCTAATATCTAAGCAGATATTCATCCTGGTATGAATGAGGAAAGTGGAGTCTAGCAACCATAGACTGTGAAAGACTAAGTAATATAAATGTAGGCAAATCTAGAATTCTGGTAGCACTTCATATTTTTATGACTCTACAATGACAGACTGAAGTATTGTGACAGAGGAATGGTTTCTAACTACTGTAATATCTGTGAAAGTAAGTACTGATATTCCATCAGTTAAAGCAAAACAATCATTAATAGCCAGTATGACTTATCTGTCTTGTATTTGTTATCCCATCTGCCAGTCAACAACGAAAATATTGCATCATTTTACAAAACAAAATGTGTATGGGTTTTGGGATGATTTGAAATAAAGAGTTGCTGGTTTAGAAGAGAATGTTTTCCTTCATTTAAAACAAAGGCATCAAATATCTACTTTTATAGGGCTTAGGGATATACCAATGAAATATGCAGAAAAAGACTACCTATTGTTACAAAGATTATAGTCTCCTGGTGGAGGGGATTAGAATAAAATTTAAATGTGTAATATTTTAAATAGTGATAATTCTATGGAGAGTAATGGTAAGTACAGAAGCAGATGGGGATGGTGAGGCTAGAAGCAGGTTGTAAGTTTAAATATAGTAGTCAGAAGTCCCAAATAAATAACATTTGAACAAAAACCTAAAAAAGGTGAGAGGTCATCCTAGCCAAAGACCAGAGGCAAGAGGTATCTGTTGTGCCTGAAAAACTATAAGAGAGCAGTGAAGGTTCATGTGGAATAAAAGAAAGGGCAAGAGAAGTCAGACATGAAGAAGTCATGGAGAGCCAGTGTGTGTTCTGCCTTGTCAGTGGACATAAATCTCTGCTTTTGCATTGAAGGTAGAAACTGTTGCTAAGCTTTCAGGGAAGGAATGATATAGCCCTTCTGGGTGATGAGTTACAAAGGACAGGAGAGACACAGGAGGGTAGGAAGGCCACAGAGGGATATAGTGCAGCAACCAAGTAATAAGCATCCAGGGCTGACATGGTGGTGAGAAGTAGTCAAGTTTTCCAATCTAAAAGTAGAGAAAGGGCCAGTGAGATAGCTCAGCAGTCTAAAGCACTTGCTTAAGAAAGTGCGCAGGGATTGCGCCAGCCCCGCCTCCAGGGTGGCCTGAGCCGGGCACAAAAAAAAAGAGATAAAGACACTCATCTCTGAGAAAATTTGTTAAGGGCTAGCCAGAGAGTTTAGTGAATTAAAGCAGCTGCTTAGGAAGACTCAGTGACCAGGGTTTCATCACCCAGAGTTCTATGCTGGCCCTGCCCCTGAGGCGTGCAGAGACAGCATTGAAACTGGGCATGATGGCACTCCCTTGTAATCCCAGCGCTAGGGAGGCTGAAAATAGGCGGATCACTATGAGTCTGACCTCTTTAGTTAGACCCTGTAGACCCTGTACTAAATAAATACAACAAAGACAACAACAACAATAATAATAGTAATAATAAAAGTAGAGAAAAGTATTTTGAACGTGGAGCTGACAGTATTTGCCAAGTAGATAAGGTAAGGTTAAAGTAATGAAAGGTTAAGGGTAACTAGCCATTTGCTGAACTAGGGAAGATTGTGGCAAGCACATATCTGAGGAAGCTAATAATTTTTATTTTGGATTCTTTTTAAATGACAATTATAATCTAAATTGATAGGTTAAACAGGCCCCTAAATACTACGTCTGGGTTCCGAGAAGAGGTCTGAACTGGAGATGTGTATTGAGTCTTTAAAGCCATGAGCCTGGATGGAACCACCATTAGTGTATATGGGTGAAGACAGAGCTTAAGCACTGTACTGTCCTGTATTTCTAAGTTGAGATTTGTAAGATAAGGAGACAAGAAAGTACTTTATAAAGGATTGATTGAGAAGCCTAAATTAACACAGTGCATACTGAGTTTTTGAGTTCCTGGTAAATCACAAAATAAAATATATTTGGTTAGCACAGTTAAAGAATGCTAGTTCCTAAAGCTGGGGGTTCTGAAGAAAGTTGGATATCATTGACTGTAGGGGATTATTGTTAAATAGGTGAGAATGTCCAGTGCTGAAGGTGAGAATACATTTGTTACCCATGGTGAGTAGCAACTAACTTAGCTTAACTGGAGAAGTGTAGATGCTGGAAATATCTTCAAATGATCTTTGAATTATGGCAGCACATTAGCAGAAACTTCAGGCTTAATTTGAAGGAGCCATTATAGATATGTAATGACAGTATTGAGATAGATGCCTCTGTACCATTTATTGGGGAGCAAGACGGTGTTAACAGAAATTTCTTATGACTACATGAATTTAATTGTTTGAAGTTTTTTTCTGTATTTCTAAACATCTTTTGTTATTTGATACTTTTTTACTTTCGATAAAAATTTGGGAAGAGAATTTTGAATTTTTTCTTACCTTAGTTTTCTCTCATTTTAAATCTAGATTTTACCTTGCTAGCAGTGGACATGCCAAGCACAGCCCCGTCAGAGCTTCAGCCTCAGCCAGTTATGTCAATTATTCAGATTTTTGGGTGGGATGATATCATCTGGCCCCAAGTTGTAGCAAGATATTTAAGTCATTTACTACAAAATAGGTATGTGTCTTTATTTCAGACCTGCACAGTAAATGTAAATCCTGATTTACAGATCAGTACCCTGGTCAGATTAAGAATTTTATAAATGAAAACTGACATCGTCCTATGGGCTTTCTCTTTAACAGTATTGTTTGCTTTCAGATTATCTTTTGACTATAGTAATATAGGAAAGCTAACTTATGTTTAATAGCTTGTTGTTATTGTTGGTTAATGATGCTGGTTAAACCTTTGCAAAACTGTTTTCATAGACTCCTGTTACTATTTTCATAAGGTGTCCTTGCTGTACTGTCATTGTGAGAGGCATGTTATATCATTCTACTGCTTTCAAACTACCCAAATTTGGTGTTTGACACATTTTTACATGAATATTTTGTCTTGGTACTGGTGTGTGTTTGGTATTCTATGTACAAGTAGAACTTATCTATGTTGATTGCCTTGTGTTTCACTACTATTTCCCACTATTTTAGTTACTTTGCTCATTGCTGGGGCAAATAACTGACACCCAAAGTTAAAGGAAGAAAGGTTTTGGCTCACAGTTTGTGGAGGTTTCAGTGTGTAGTCAGCTGGCTCCAAGGCAGGGTGGCCTGGCAGAGGACCGTCACGGAGGAGCAACAGTCCATGGCAGAGCAAAGCACGGAGCAGTAGCCAGCAGTGAAGTAGCAAGGATCAAGAGGCAAGCAGCAAGCAGTCACACTAGCCCTCTCTTTGTCCCTTATATTTTACCCAGGTTGGGTAGTACTCATACCCAGGGTGGGGCACCTTTAATCCTGCCCAATTATGGGCAGAATTATGTTAAACCAATCAGTGAACTAATTTAGTAATTACACACCCTTAGTCCCTGCATCACACAGTCTAAATCCATCCACCTCTGAGAAAGCCCCACCTATAACCACATGAGGCTTTTGGGGGACATCTGCATGTGAACCATAACACCAGCCAAAACAATCTGGTATTCATTGTCTTTGGAGCCTATTGTGTAACCCAGAACCAATGACCAATGCCAAGATATAACTGTAGTTAAAAAGTTACAATAGAAATAGTAGAGTTGTATCAGGAAGCCTGATTCCTCATGGCTCACGAACTAAATATTACCAGGTTTTGAGCTGCTTGCCTCTTCCTCTGGAGATAGGATCCAGGGTCTTCTCATCCCAAAGAATGGGATGAAATGAGGAAAAACAAAATCTGAAAGTTTATTTGAGAAAGTAAAAGTGAAGAGTGGTGAGAAACTTTGGTTCTGCAGAGTGAGACTGAGCTGAACAAAGAGAAAAAGAAGGTAAAAGTAAAACTACATGTGGCATCTGGGAAATGCAGCATGGCTGTCATGGCAAGTTAGGATATCAAGGTCTTTGTGCATTGCCTTTCTCTTCTGCATATAGGTTCTGAGAGGTGGTGCTGGGATCGCACGCCTCAGGCTGACCTCATGTCTAGGCTATCCTATTGAAAACTGGCCCCAGTTCTCGTGAAAACTTGCAGGGCTTTGGAAACTGTTCTGCACACATGTCCAGGATCTTTATCATGAACAGGCCACACCTGCTTCCCCAGCCTGCTTTGCTATGTCCAATCTCCTATCTTAGAGGGATCAAGAATATTTAAGAACTTCAGAATGAGGGGAAATGATATAAATAATAGACCAAAGAGGCCAATGTAGTTCTTGCCTGAGCTGCCAGTCAGTGAAGATGAACAGAGATGAAGTTAGTGAGGAAATTCCTTTTCTAAGAGGTCCATTAACCAAAGTCATTAAGCATATACTGTCTTACAGGACTTTCACTAGTAATGTAAGGGAGTTAAACTTCAATTGTATCAATTTTTGGATCCCTTCTAGCTTGAAAATCCTGTGGTAATAATGGACATTTATGTTAATTATTAAACGTGTTGAAATTTGAAATAATTTTTATTTTTAAAATAAGACTGGTTTATTAATAACAGTTGAACACACTGAAGGAAGAAAGTGTTAAATAACTTGAGGGAAAGTTATGTAAGTAACAGTTAATCTGTGTTCTTCATTATGTACTTTTATAAAAGAACTGCTTTGGATATTTCAAAGCATTTTAGAGGTATGATATATATATGACTATATATAGTCATATATATATAGTTAGAATATGCTTGTGATGTGTAAATATGTTCATTATGGGGAGTTACTATATACACTCATCTCATCTTGGTCCTTTTTACTTCTTTTTCTCCCTGTTCTGCCCTTCCTTGTACTTCCCCATCCCCGGGGGGTGCCGGGGAGATGGCTCAGTGGAATAAGCGCGCCCTTTCCCATTTCTACAAAGCCTACGATTTTAGAATTCTCTACTAGGTAATCTTTGTTGCATGTGGATTAGAGAAGCAGAAAAGGATGGGATTAATCAGAGATACAGAAAGAAATATATTTTGTTTTTGGTGGTTTTTTACACAAATAGTCATGACCACTTCTGTACTCAATTACTCCAAGGGCCACTGGTTTTTATTGTTTGTTCATTTTTGTTTTTTCACTTGCCACTTCATTTTTGTATCACCTAGCTAGTTATAAGCCCCTAGTTTTGTCTATATTTCATCATGTTATTTAACATTTCCTGTGGCCTTAGCTTATATCTATGCCGTCAGTGGAAGAGGGAAGTATTAGAATATTTTAAAAAAACGAAAAACAGTATTTTAAGTCCTTTTTTGTATAAATCTATAGCATTCATTTTAATCAATGCATGCCCTTAGTAATGTGTTCCTCTAAAAACAAGTGAGGCCAAGGAGGGGCTTGTGAGGTGTTATAATTTGTTTCTTTACTTAATCTTTGTATTCAAGGAATATATTGCCATTTAGATTTTGCTTTAATACTGTATCACTTTGTTTTCACAGCACATTATGTGAAGCACTTTCTCATTCAGGCAATGTATCTTTTCAATCTTCAACTATAAGATCATGGATCCGCTGTGTTTTGCAAATGTATGTAAAAAACCTCTCTGCTCCTGATGATTTGTTCATTGATATGAATCCTGAACAGGCAGTTGGTAAGTAAGTAATGCATGCTTCTTTTTGATTGGAGAACGGGAGGGTGGTAATCTATTGAAAGCTTTTTGTTTTTTATTTCTTATGTAAATTAAATATGATTATAGATATAAATACTTATTTGTAGCCTGCTCCTTTTTTTTTGATATGTTATTGTTACTACCTATGACAGATTTTCCCTTCTATAAATATAAAAAGAAATATATCCTTGGAAGCCAAAATGAAAACTTGCTCCTCAGGTGATGTGATTTTTTTTTTTTTTTTTTTTTTTAATTCTGAAGAAACTGATCATACAGAAAAGTGGAAATCTATGTAACCAAATGTCATAATATCAGCACTCCACAAAGAAAATATCCAATTATGACTAATTTTCTCTCATTAGGTATTTTACTTGTCTTATACTGTAGTATTACATATTGAATGATACTTTAAAAAAATATTCCATACAGTAGTTCTGTATTCTGTAGTATATCCCTTTTCTTAAAGTGCAGGCTGAAAAAATGCTCTAAATTTTCTTTGTTGCTTATTACACCTGTTGGCTTTGTATGAATAACTTTTAGAGCTACGATGTTCATAAGTGAGAGCAATTGACTTCGCTCTTTAATTTTGTAGCAATTTAAACTTTAAAGAAAAACATGTTATAAATGAGGAATGCTACATTCTTTACACATATGTACATACAGCATATAAACCATTTTATATTTTATTATGTAAGTTTATCTAAGAGGCTTTTTTTTTTTTAACAGAAAAAGACTACATGGAACAGTTGGCTGAACTGACAAGGTTAATATTTAAACTCTCAGAAGTAACGACTGTTTTCTCAAAGGCTCAAGTCAAATGTTTACCAACCCCAGAAGATCCTAAAAAAGCACTTGTTCAGTTTCTTGAGGTATTTTTCTTTTATTAATTGTCCAGAATAGGTACAAATATTTTCCAAAAAATAAATTGTTTTAAATTGAATTATTACTTGTCCCCTACTATTGTGAAATTCTGGAAGAAGAAAAATGTAAATCTCAAATGTAGTACACAGTACTCTTAAAGACAGCAGAAAGTTTATATTTAATGCAGAATAATAAAATTAAAGATACTACATAAAAGCTTTACCCATGGTCAACCAGAACTATAAAAGTATTATTTATATTGCTGAAATTTTAGATAAGCATGTTCTTCTGTATTTGGGACTAAATTTATGTCAATAGGAACCATAATAGTTTCAGCTGAATATTACTATTCTGTTCCATGCATGGTAATCATAGGTGCCCACTAGCATGTATAGTATGATTGGGACTTTAAAATCTAATCCGCTTGTTTTGTTTTGTATTACAATAATAATTTCATTCAATATTTTATTTTTAATGAAATTTTATTAAATTAAAAAGAATATATTTTGTGTGATAACATTTGTTTTATAAGCCCAGTTGAGGTTCTTAATTTTTTTTTTTTCGGAACCAGGGATTGAACTCAGACCCTTGCGCTTGCCAGGGAAGCACTTAT
>NDGM011188084.1:0-14033 GCA_002564305.1 Octomys mimax
ATAAAAAAAAAAAAGAAAAAGAAAAAAAAGTGCTCTCTAGGAAGCGTTCACATTTTTAAATATTTTACTTCCTTTCATTGGTGAGAACTTCAAGGTGTAATCTTAGTAGTCACTGTTAATGTATCATCCAAGAAATATCTAGTTAGACTAATTATACTTGAATAAATGCAATTTAGGTTGTCATTTCAAACTAATTTTATGTATGCTTAATCAAGATGACTAAAATTATATCTCTGAAGAATAATTACCTGAGAAATGTTGCAAACCTACATGCTGGGGAAAATGAGTACTTAAAAATATGATATTTTCAACACACACACACACACACACACACACACAAGGCTGTCTATGACAATGATGGGGTTGGTAGGATGATGATAGGTTTTTCTCTGCATTACACCTTTCCTCATCCCTATTAAAAGGGAAAAACTGTACAAGAGAGCCAACCAGATAGTTCAGCAGATTAAAGCACCTGCATAGGCAGACTCAGGGATGAGGATTCGATCCCCCCGCGTGCCATGCCGGCCCCGCCCCTGAAGTGTGCTGAGATGGTGATTGAAACTGGGCTATTTAATAGCGCGCATCTGTAATCCCAGTGCTTGAGAAGATGAAAACAGGAGGATCACTACAAGTCTGATCTCTCCAGTGAGACTATGTTGTAAATACATTAAAAAAAGAAAAAACTACAAGAAAAACTGTACTGTTTAAAACTTTTTTTTTGAAACTGTCCAGCTCTGTACCTGCCTCATGGCTCTGTAATTTCTTTTTTGGCTGCTATAACCATGAGAATGTAACCGAGCATTCAGGATGCCTGGCTATTCCACTGCAACAAGCTTCACTGGTTCATAATGAGCTAAAGATCATGAGCCTACCTTTGTGGCCCACGATCTCACCCTGCTAGCTCGTCAGAAAGTCTGCCAGGCTTTTCTGTCTCCCCTTTGCATTTCCTTTGCACCTCCAGCTTGTGCATCATATAAAAGCTCTAGACCACCAGAGATCAGGGCCTGATACTCTGGGAATGATCTCAATTAGTACCTGTTTGATGTAAATAAATCTCCTTCCAAATTCTGGGGTGTCATTTTGGTATTTCTGCTTGCCATTGCACCTACTGACTAAGCTCTAAAGGTTAGACATTATAAACTCTCTTGGGCCAGGTATAGTGATGCACACCCGTTATTCCAGCACTCCGGGAGGCTGAAGCAAGAGGATCATAAATTCAAGTCTAACTTAGGCAATGTAGCAGGACTGTCTCAAAATAAAAAGGTACTGGAGGTGTCACTTACTGTCAAGACTCAGGATTGAATCCTCAATACTACAATCAAGAAATCAATGAACCATAATACACACTCTCAAAGTTTTATAGAATACTATTTTTAGCTCCTTTACCACTATTTTTTGGCCTTCATTTCAATATGCCCCAATATTCATGGTTCACACTTAAAGTATCTAATCAGAACCAAGTAAACTGTCATACAAGGTATAGTGGGTGAGAAGCTGGTGCTTGGATGGTGTAGCGGGTTAACAGGTGGTCAGCTTGTTTCATTCAGATGAATTGAACTAGTGTGGTGCTGGGTGTGAGAGGCCCACCTGAGGATTGTTGCCAGAAGCATAAGAGGCAGAACTGGAGAAGCTGTAGGGAGGCTGTTAGGGAAGCTGTTTGGAGGTGTTGGAGCTCTTGGTTCTCTTGGACTATTATTCTGGGTGTCATGCTAGCTTTCCTGATGAACTTGGCTGTTCTTATCACTAGAGGAGCTGGGTACCTTTGTTGTCACTGAGAATAGTTGCAGTTCATTTTGGGAAAGCTCTGGTCCTTACTCTGAGGCTCCAGAGGGGAGAGTGGTGTACTGCTCAGCCTTGTGGAGAAGTTTGTCATGTTGGCTTTCTTGATGGGAACTCAGCTTTCCTCATGGTTGGAGGAGCTTGGAACCTCACTGTTGCTGAGGATGGCTGTGGTACTTTTGAGGGAGCTCTGATTCTTACCTTAAGCATCACTTCCTAGCTCCAGTTCAGAGCCCTCATCCTGCTAGCATGCATCCTTCATCCTGCTGGTATAGACTTTCTAGCTTCCCCCACTGAATGTCTTCCCCCACCTTAGGGCCTTTCAAGCACAGATCCATGAAGCAGTCCTGCACAAGACATTGCCATGGGCTCTAGGCCTCCAACTAGACTCCCAACAGTAAATTCTTTACACCACCTGTCATGGTTTGGGGTTTTTGCAAGGGAAACAATATATATATATATTGGCTGACTCAGGCTGCCTTAAGGGTGCAGGGAGGCACTGTGGTGACCTCAAGGTCTTCAGCTGGACTCATGCAGGAGAGTCCTGTAGGATCCAAGACCCCAGATGGACTCTTAGGTCTTTAGTGTGTGGACAGATTTCCTTCACTTTTTGTATATAATTAATTGGGTGACACATTATAAAATAACCTTATAAAATGTGTCCTGCATTGTACCATTTCTCTTGTGGGGCTTGTGGGTTAGCTCAGTTGTTCAAGCACCTGCTGGGGCAAACCTAGTCAGGCACAGGGGACCATGGCTAGATCCCCAGCTCCCTATGCCTTACTCGATGCACCCTTCAGGCAGCCTGAGTCAATATATATATATATATATATATATATATATATATATATATAGTTTCCCTTGCAAAAACCCCAAACCATGACAGGTGGTGTAAAGAATTTACTGTTGGGAGGCATTGAAGATGGAAATTGGTCATACGTGTGACAGCAGATCAAAGCCACAGTACCTAAAGCAGTCAATCTACCTCAGTCCTGAGAAAAGCATCCTGCCTGGTCAGTGTCAGCTATTAGTCACTAGGCAGTCTTGTGTCACCTGATACTAACTTCACAAAGGTTTAAATAAATGCCCCTATTGCTATTAGGGTAGGGATAGGGTCATTCACCAGTCAGGGTACAGGACACCACCTGACCCAGCTCTTGTCTTCTTGTCTAGGTTTTCCTCATTCCTGCCGCCATTTCTCCCCAGGGTACCCAAGACACCAAAGGGTCCCTACAATTTACCACCAGCCAAGGAATGTAGGAAAGGAAAGAGTTTACTGACTTACTGTACGAGAGCAATGGGTGAGTACCAAGAGAGAAGCGTACTGTTGGGATGAAAGGCCAGCTTTTATTTGGATTTGCTTGCTTGTTCATGTTTGGTTGGCTTGGTTTTTCACAAGGTCTCATTATGTAGTTCAGACTGGCTTCAATCTCTCTATGTAGCCCAGGCTGGCCTCAAACTGACAGTGGTTCTCCTGTCTCAGCCCCCCAAGAGCTGAGATTATAGGCATGCTCCACCATGTCTGGCTTACATTCTATTTTAAAGTGAACAGTGAGTCTGGAAACATCATCCCAGGAATGCTTTCTTCAGACCATAGTGATTCGGTGGTTCATCCATCTTAATTCTAAGCGTAGCAGGTTTTGTTTAAAGACTGATGTACTGTTTCTGATTGATGGGGATCATTGCCCTTACTGTTGACAGAAGCAGGCTTTCTGGATAAACAAATTAACAAATATATAGTAACTAATGTTAGCAGTCAAGGGAATCAGGTTAAAATATACACGATTTGTACTTTTTTTTTTACTTTAGGGAAGGGTCTACAGGGTATTCAGGGTCTCACTACTAGATCAGACCATAGTGATCTATCTGTTTACAGACTCCCAAGAGCTGAGATTACAGGCACATGCCACCATGCCCAGTCTCAAGTGACATCTCAGCACACTCCGGGAGTGGAGCCGGCATAGCATGCCTGGGGATCAACCCCACAACCCCTGCACTTGCATCCTCTGAGCTATTTGGTTGGCCCTCACATATTTGTACTTGAAAGAGACTTTTAGCGCTTGCCTGGCAAGTGCAAGGGCCTGAGTTCAATCCCTGGTTCTGCGGAAAAAAAAGAACTTTTGACATGAAATTCAAACAAGGGAGCAACAGTATTCCTTAAAAATTCCAACCTTAAGGAGTGGTTTGTCACTTAGTGAGGTATTCATACTTCTTGTGCATAGCTTAGAGGTGGAAAGTTGATGTTACACTACAGACTCATCCCTCGCTGCAATGTGGCTTTTAAAGAAACAATGGTACAATAATCATTCTTCCCCAAACTCTACCAGGCATTTTTTGTCAGACAAGTAAAGGAAAATACATTACCATGTTCATATTCCTTGTTTTGAAAATTATACTTTCATTAAACTGGATTAACATTGTAATGGATTTGGGGGCAGCTGTGGGCCAATACTGATTTATTCATTCACTGATTTGGTAAACAGTTTTTAAAGCTTTACTGTAAGTCAAACTCTAAGTGATTAGTTGGAAATTTTACAAATAATATATAGTCTTTGTCTTATAACGAAGTGACAAAGAGCAACTGACGTTATGTAATGATGACATGATTATATTTCTAATAACCACAGAAATATAACTTGAAAATTGCAACAAATATTATAAGGAAACATAGAGATGTGAGAAATCATTGGGGTAATTAAAACAGTTGGCCCCCAAAGTTATCCACCTTCCAATTTCTGAAGCCGATGACTGTTTTACCTTACATAGCAAAAAGACTCTGTGGGTGTGAATCATTCACAGCTCTTGAAATGGGAAGACTATCCTGATATATCCAGTTGGGCCCAGTGTGATTACAAGTGTCCTTAGAAGAGGAAAGCTGAAGGGTTAGAGCCAAAGAAAGAGATGTGAGAGGAGAGATGAGAGGGGTTGGAGAGGAAGAAAGAGAAGTTTGAGGATGCCATTTTGATAACCGTGAAGATGAAAGAACTGATCTTTCATCAGTATCATGAACTGAGGAATGTTGAAATCCTTCAGGAGCTGGTAAAGACAAGGAATTGGATTCACCCCTAGAGCCTTCATAAAGATTGCAGCCCTGTTGATACATTGAGTTTAGAATTTCAGATCCCGAGAACTTTAAGATAATAAAATAATTGCCATTAGGTCACTACATTCCTGCAATTTATTAAAGTAAAAATAGGAAACCAGTACACACAAAAAAGAACCCAATTCAATCTGGGGCGGATCCTAGAGCCTCTTTCAAGAGCTGAAAGATGAGGTGGAGGTAACCAAGGCCATTTGGGGAACAGAGAACACCTTCCATGCTGAAGGACCGGGACTAGGAGCAGGGCAGCAAGCTAGCTGGGCAGTCCAAATGCCTCGAGAGTGGCCAGTGTGAGGACATAAGGGATACGGCAGTTTTAGATGCCAAAAAGGAGAGGTGGGAGTTAAGTCATTTTTATAAACCAGTCCATAAAATTTATTTTATTTTATTTTATAAAATTTATTTTAGAGTGTGATTAAATTGAATAAGTCATTTAAGTACTTGCCACATAGTAATCAAAAAGCGTGGAGTTTCATTTTATTAAAGTGTGAAATTAGAATGTTCAAGAGTTGATTTTGAACAAGATAAACTAATAATCAGAAAGGAAAAATAATTCTTGTCACATACATTATGAACAATCACACTACTCATCTTATTATTCATCTATTAATAAGATGTTATACAACAAAACATCCCAAAACCTTAGGACCTCAACCATAGGCATTTACACTTATGCTTACAGATCTATAAAGTATGATGGAAAAATACAGAGAATTATATTTTTAAAAAGATTTTATTGTAGTAAAAGACACACTGCTACTAGTTCTCCTCAGAACTATTCCTCTTTGCTTCAAACACACCCCATAGTTTTTACCACTCTTTGAAGTAGATCCTTAATTAATATCCTCTATCTTAGTATCTTTAGTTGTGCTTTTATGGTTGCCTCAATGTCCTGAATTGATTCATAACAATTACCTTTAATGTTCATTTTGACCTTGAGGAAGAGGCAGAAGTCACACGCTGCCAGGTCTGCTGAATAAGGTGCATGAGAAACCACAGTGACTTTATTTTTGTTAGTACATGTTTGTAGTACATAATGACTAGATTCAGTGTGGGATATTGATACAGGTTTATAACACATCTTAATTCTATTTTCATACGTTTTTCTTTCCTCCTTCCACCTGACTGTCTCTTGGTCTCCTTTTGTTTTGCAAAAGCTCTAGCTCCCTGTTTCCTATTCTATTATCTATCTTTTATTTTGCTTTTTAACTTAATGACACATCATAATATTTTTACGACCCTTTCCATGGGGTGGCTGTCAGCAGGAGCATTTACTAAACTTCTGATCAGCCCTGGTGAAAGAAAACTCCTAGAATGATTTTAGGAAGGAGGAAGAACTATGGCAGAATGGGAAGAAAAAGCTGCCAGCTATTCCTCAGACAAAAGACTAATATCTAGAGTATATAAAGAAGTAAAATATTTAAAGAATCACCTGAAACATGGGCACATGAAATAAACAGACACTTCTTAGATGAAGAACCACAAATGGCCAATAAATACATGAAAACAAAAGTTCAACATCTCTGGCCTTTCAAAAAAAAAAAAAAAAAAGGTAAACTAAATCAATACTTACTCCATCTCACTCCAGTTAGCAAGAAATCAACCAGTAACAAATACTAGTGAGGCTGTGTTGGGGGTGTGGGGGAGAGGGGGCTTCCTCACAATTAATGGAAGTTTAAAGTGGTTCAGCCACTGGGGAAACCAGCATGGAAAGTCCTCAAAAAGCTAAAATGAGAAATTCCATTTGACCTAGCTATTCTTCTTCTAGATAGCTTCCCCCAAAGAGTTAAAGATATCATAGTCCATGACTGCAGAGACGACTTAAAGACTTGTACAGCGAATGCCAACATAACTAGCCTTGATCTCAAAGCAGGACATGGCCGACCACATAGAAGTGCCCTTCACAACACGCATGCCTTCCGAAAGCCCCTTCCCCACCACCCCAGCTGCTCCAGCCGCTCGTCCTTCGCTCTTGCACACTGGCTGTTCTTCTGGTTTCCGTGCAGCATAACCACCACGAGGCACTGACCCCTAAGCAATTTAGCAACGCCTTTTGGACTTTGTAGAAATGGACTTACACACTGTGCTCTCTTCGGGTTTAGTTTCCCACACAGTGCTAGATTTTTATGTTTTATCAATGTTCATTTTTTATTTTTTAAATGTTATTTTATTTATTTATTTTTGTGGTACCGGGGATTGAACTCAGGACCCTGTGCTTGCTAAGCAAGTGCTTATTCTACTGAGCTATCTCCCTGGGCTCATCAATGTTCATATGTGCAGCTGTAACTAATTCATTTTCACCATGGTAAAGGATGCCATGGTTTGACTACATGTTTTATTTAACTTTTTTTTTTTTTATTGTCAAGCATTTGGCTGATTTTGGGTTTTGTGCTGTAAGTAACAGCGCTGTTCTGTGCATCCTTGTATATGCTCCTGGGCTCACAGTTCTCCAGCATATACTCTTTCAGCCAGTTAGATTGTGCTCACTTTTCCATTCGAAAACCTGGGGGAAATGACACTTCCGGTATGGAGCATAAATCTAAATATCATTTATTTCATAACTTATAGCAAATATTTCTTATGGGGCTTAACAGCATTGTGTGTGATAAGTTGAAAAAAAAATTCACCAATTAGGGAAAGATAAGTTCTTTCAAGGATAGAAATTTAATTTGTATAGGGGGTGAAATGATATTCCAAAGCAGAGGGAACAGTTGAAAGAAAGATAAGGCAGTTAAAACAGTGCTTGGAAACTGTAATTCAAAAGCTCAGTGAATAAATAATTTAAAATATTTTTGCTGAAACATAGGCTCAGGACAATTATAAAGCAATGGACAGGGAAAAAAACAAGCTCAATTTCAATCTTCTTTAGGCTTATAGCTTAGGGGGGAACAAACACTAAATCATTACACAAACAAATGCAAAATCAAGTTTGGGAGAAATACTTTGAAAAAGATACACACTGAAAAGTACAGACAGCAGGATCTGTTGTAGTTGGAGAGAACAAAGCATTTCTTAAGCAAGAGATATTTGCAGTGACAACTAGAGGAAAAGAAGAAATAGACGCTTTGAAGTGTGGGAAAGAGGTGAATTCCAGAAACAGTAAGTAGGAAAAGGCCTGAGGCTGTATGGAACAGTGTATTGGGAGGTCTTGGAAAGACAGTAAGAAAAGAGTAGGTTGGGCCAAGAGTTGAAAGCTTCTAAGTGCTAAGCAGAACCAATCCCTTTTAGTGTATGTGGGTTCCTGAAAGGCAGGAGCCTTGAGTTATTCAGTTCTGCGTCACATGTAGAACAATATCTGCCATGCAGTAGGTTTTATGGAGTGAATTGCTGAATTGGCTTGAGCACAGATGTATTTTGTAAAATACAAAAGCTACTGGGACAAGAGTAGGGTGTGAAGCAGGTAAATTATAATACAACTTGGTTAGTGGTAATAAGATAAATAGCAAGTGCTACTAGAGCAGAGGTCTGCTGCTCCGGAGGACTGAGTTTTGCCTGTGCCTTCTGAAAGCCTTCCAGACGAAGGGTCAAGAGAACTACACTCTGAAGAGGCAGTAAGAGACTAAAGTGTTTCCTAAACTTAACTGATAAGAATAAATATGAGAGTGCATGTTAAAAATAAAACTTCCCAGAACCAGTCCAGACCCTCCAAATTAGATTCAGGGAGGAGTATGGCTAGCCATATTTATTAACAAGCATGTCACTTCATTCTTATTTTCAAGTTTGGGAAATTTTGGTATAGAGAACATTCCAGGAAAAAATGAGGCAGGTGCCAAAGTTTGTTAATGACATAGAGGCATAAGTAGGATACAGAAGAGGGAGTTTGTGGGGATGTGGCTACGACTGAGACTGGAGAATCCCATGAAGGTTACAGTGTAAAAATCTTTGGAAAGGCAAGAATGTTGTAACTGTGGGAGGCTAACAGGTGAAAAAGTGAGGGGTTGGGGGGCAGGGGTAACCAGAGATATTCAAGAGTACAGATTTGAGAGATATCTCTGAAGCAGAATTGACAAATGTTTAATGGCTATGCCATGAGAGAAACAAGAAAGAAGTGGAAAATGAACTCAGTGCTTCAAATGTGGTAGTCTGCTTGTGTTAGGGAGGGGATGAGAAGATGACGGAAACATTCCACGTTCGACTAACGTTTCACAGGAAGAATAATACTAGATGGATGCTTCTAACAGACCCCTGGAGATAGAGCCCTCAGTTTGAAATAAAGTTCTCAGAGTTCATGGGTACACGGGTATTGGAGTCTTTATATTGAAGTCATGAGAATTTCATTTGTATGAGGATGTAAACTGATGAATCAATCAAAGACAAGTTATGGAGAAATAGATGTGCTTACATAGCTCCTAAAGGAGAAATCAACAACAGGACTAAAAGTGAGAGAGCTAGCAACTTTAAACATCTAATGTTCCATGAGATCGCCAAGAACTGACAAAATAAAAATATTTCCATTATGATTGGACTGACAAAATATGTATTTGCCACCTATCTAGAACATTCAAATGCATGTCTAGGAAACGTGCTATTGATTGACTGGATTAGCAAAATGAAACACAAAATCCCAGTAGGTCTCTGACCCTTAGTTGCAAGAAGTCTTTGGCACAGTACTTGAATTTTAGTCTTAGCTCTTGTGCTAATTTTCCCAAATTTTATAGCTTTCACGAACCAGTTTCACGGCTAAAAAATAAAAAACAAAAGCAAAAAGAAAAAACGCGGCTTAGCTCCAAATATTTAGTTTTTCTAGAGACTCAAGCAATTCCGGCATTTAAAAAATCTTAAATCCTGAATTAGCAAATCTATTTCCCAGTTCTGTCCTTTTGCCTTCCTCAACAGATACTGATTTGGGGTCCTCAAAGTTACATAGGGTCAGCCGAAGAGTTCCCTAGCTGGCTCGCGTCACGAGGGGAGCTGTAACTCACAGGCAGACTGGCGCCAGGCGTCACGCTGGCGGAAGGGCGCCCTTCCCGCCCCGCCTACCAAGCCCTCCCTCCTCAGTACCTGGGCAGTGGCTCCTCCGCACCTGATGGAGGAACCCCCAGTTTCCTCCAGGTCGTGCTAACCGAGTCAGCACAAACTAAGGAGTCCTATGTGCCCCGTACCCGTTCAAGACCTCGAGTCAATTTTTTTTCTACGAAAAAATTTTTTTAAATGAAAGAAAAAAAACCACTTTTTTTTTTATATATAGCCTTAATGACTCTATTGCACAGGCATGGACTTCGAACTAGTCGTAGTGAATTAGTGCAGGATGAATCAGGGGCTGAATAAGCAGTGTCTGGCTCTTGATTCTTGCAATTCTTTGCTCCCGCGGTGCAAATAATTATACTCTTAATTATTTTTTAAGTTCATATACGGTCATTCCTGATTCTTGCGGCTGCACCCTAAACTCCAGAAGGGCAGAGTTTTCCTGAGCTGGACGAGAGACCTTCGTCTCCAAGAGCGCTCAGTAACTGTGGCTTCCGAGGTGGCGACCGGGCAAAGGTCAACATGGATCCTGCTCAGGCTTAGGCCCTGGGCAACTTCCGGTCCTCGCCCCGCCCCGCCCCTCGCTCCGCCCAGGCCCACTCCCCTCCCCAGGCCCCGCCCCTCACTCCACCCAGGCCCCCCTCCCCTCCCCCCAGGCCCCGCCCCACTCCAGGCTCCTCCTCCGACCGTTCCGCTCCCCGCCCCCCGCTCCCAGCAGGCACCGCGCGTGCAATGCTGCCCCGCGTAAGTTTGGCCCCACGCGTCGCCACGCTGGAAACATGGCGGAGCTGGATATCGGGCAGCACTGCCAGGTGGAGCACTGCAGGCAGCGAGGTGATGCAGCAGTGCCCATCCCGGCCCCGGGAGAACGAGGCCTTGCTCTCGCACCACGGATGGTGGCGCGGGTGAGGGGAGGCGCAACGGGGCGCGGGGTCTGAGCCGGGGCGGGTGCATCCCCCGGGATCAGCTGGCCGCGTGTCGGCGCTTTTCATGGGTGTTGCTCCCTCTGTGCCTTTGGGAGAAGCTCTTGGTCCCCGTGGTCCCTACGCGGTTTCTGCAAATGCATCTTGCGGAGTTGACAATGCCTTGCAGGAGAAGGCCACCGCGCGCTCTGCTGGGGTGGAGCCCGCACCCGTTTCTGGTCCTTAGCTGCGGGAGCGAGAGGTTTAGGACCTGGAGACCTAGATCCCTCTCTGGCCCGCCTCTGCCGCCGAGGACGAGCCAATCCCAAGACATTTTGTTTACTTTTACTCCTGTCAGACGAAAGAGTTAGCTGTTGAGACCTGGTGTTCACAGCGTCAGATGTTTGTGACAGGCCTTCTATCAGATCTCAGAGGTCATCATCCCCAAACTTCCTCCTCTGATGAGCATTATCCTCTTCCTGCTCATTCTTTGACCCTGATGATCATTGCTTGAGCAAATACTTATAAAGCATTGATGTTGGTACAGGACCCACATCAGACTATAGCCTCCTACATTGTTTTACACGGAAGAGCTTTCAGCCTTGTAAGCCGCACTCTAGTGAGCATCACTGTGATGGATTCTCCACTGTGCAGATCTTGGGGCGCACACAGCACCTGGTAGAGCGGCACAGGCTTCAGCACGTAGTACTCTTACTTAGATTTTTTTTTTTTTGGCGGGGAGGAACTGGGGATTGAACTCCGGCCCTTGCACTTGCCAGGGAAGTGCTTATTCCACTGAGCCATCTCACCGGCCCGCACGTAGTACTCTTGTCACAGCATCGGAATCACACAGACCACTTAGTCTTCGCTCCAGATGTTGACATAGAGTGGCAAACAGGTTTCACCAACCCTGCAGCTTCAGGCATCTGTTCCAAGTTCCTGAATCAGTGTGTTGAAAAAGACTTTGAGGTTTGAGGCTTAGCCCGGAGGCAGTATGAGGAGTGTAACTTTTTAGATATTGTGGGCATGACCAAAAAAAGGTCAGGTGATGTAATTCTTGCTAGATCTGGTTACTTACAACATTCTGTAGATGTATCTTTCGTTGTTACCTGTAATCACCAGCTTCTCAACAGATGAAAAGCTTGTTTTCTTGCAGTCGTTTTTACAGAAGCTTAGTTAGCCGTTTGGCTTTTGACTGTAGATTGTATATCTGGTGTGCCTGGTTTTCTTTCATCGATCTTAAAACTGTTATTTACCATCTGTGATATAATTTGTCTTTTCACCTTCACTACCTTTAGGGTAATTATCTGACATAAGGCCAAGTCTGTTTCCTTTGGATCAGTGTAGAAAGAGTTAAAATACAGAGTAAACTGAATACCCTAAATTTCATCTAGCTTCTGGATGAATAAAAGAATGATAACAGGTGTTAGGAAATTGATTTTAGCTCTAGCCCCTGGGTTCTCCAGGTGTGCATCTAATATTTACTTAGTTACCAAAAGCCTCATGATAGAAGTGAGGGAAAGGGGTGTAAGGACAGGGGAAAGGGTGTAAGGGTGGGTGATTGAGCAATTCTCTGTCTAGGGGCAGAGAATTTCTTCCAATGGCTAAGTAATACTCTGTATGTGTACCACATTCTCTTTGTCCATCTATCTGTTGATGGGAACTTAGGCTGAGTCGGTATTTTTTGTCATTGTGAACTATGCTGCAATAAAAATGAGCGTCTTTATTGTATGCTAACTTCATGGTTTCAGGTGTGTATCTAGGAGTGATATGGCTGGATCAAATGGTAGCTCAAATTTTACTGAGAAACCTCCACACTAACTTCCATAGAGGGTGTACTAATTTACATTCCAGCCAGCAGTGTAGACACCCCCACACCCCATCCTCATCATTTATTGTTTTTTATTTGTTGCTTTTTCTTTTTAATCATTTATTTATTTATTTATTTGGTACAGAGTCTTGCTATGCAGCTTAGACTTGTAGTGTCCTCCTGTCTCAGCCTCTCCAGTGCTGGGATTACAGGTATGCACCACTGTGCCCAGTTTCAGTGGCTGGCACAGTGCACCTGGGGTTCTGGGGCTAGCACGGCATGTAGTACCAGGAATCAAACCTGGGCCCTTGCTCCTGTCAGGTAGGTGCTTAGACCACTGAGCTCCCCAGCCCCATTTATTGTTTTTATATTCTTGATGCTAGCAGTCAAGACGATGAAATGGAATCTCAGAGTAGTGGTTGGTTGGTTGATTGGTTGGCTGGTTTTTGAGATAGGCTCTTGCTATGCAGACAGGCTGGCCTTAAACCCACTATGTAGTCCAGGTGGATTTAAACTCTCAGCAGTCCTCCTGCTTTGGCCTCCTGAGTGCTGGGATTACAGGTTTGTGACATACTGCTTGACTTCAAAGTAGTTTTAATTTGCACATTCCAGATGACTAAAGATGTTGAACATTTTTTCATTTCCTTATTGGTTGTTTGAACCTCTTTTGAAAAGTGTCTATTCAGTTCACTTGCCTATAACCAATTAGACTATTTGATTTTTTTGTGATTATATTTTTTGAATTCTTTATATATTCTGCTATTAATCCTCTGTTGGAGTGTAGTTGGTAAAGGTTTTCTTTCATACTGTAGGCTGTTTCTTTGCTCTTTTAATTATGTTTCCTCACTGTGCAGAAACTTTAATTTGGTGTGGTCCATTTGTTGATTCTATTATTTCATGTGCCCTTGAGGTCCAATTGGGAAAGTCTTTGTGCCTGTTGCTTCAAGTGTTTCTTCTGTTTTCTTGTAGCACTTTCATTTTCAGGTCATATATCAAGATTTTTTTATTCAGTTTGAATTGATTTTTTAATCAGATGGGAGATAAGGATCTAGTTTCAGTCTTCTAGTTTTTTCAGCACTATTTGTTAAAGAGGCTGTCTAGGGGCTGGGGATACAGCAGCACGGGTACCTGCCCAGCAAGTGTAAGATACTGAGTTTGATTGGTCCCCAGTACTGCAAAAACAAAACAGGACAGAATTCACAAACAAGGCTGTCTTCTCCAACATATTTTTTTGGTTGCTTTGTCCAGAATCAGCTGGTTGTCATTGCCATCCTATTAGGTGTTCTCTATCCTGATTTACTGGTGTATGTGTCTGTTTTATGCCAGCACTATGCTACTTTAGTCGTGATAATTTAAAATCAAGTATTGTGGTGCTTCCGCTCTTGCCTTTTTTGCTTAGCATTGCTTTGGCTATTCTGGATGTTCTGTATTTCCACACAATGTTAGTTTGGGTTTTTTTTTTTTTTTTTTTCTATTT
>NDGM011188085.1:0-11547 GCA_002564305.1 Octomys mimax
CCTTCCTTCATTTTGGATGTTGGGTATTTGTCCCAGCAACGAGAGAAGAGTAACTAAGACAATAGCAGAAAATGCAAATGGATTATAGCAGAAATTACAAATGAATTGCTCCAATTTCAGAACAGAGAATTGTGGAGCACAATCTTTGGAATTCCAAAAGATACGACATTAGCCTCATATATAGCAAAGCAAAACAAATTGGTGCTGCTGATATCAACATTGGAACATGATGGAAATACTGAGAGGGAAATCTAAAAAAACAAATAAAAAAGAAAGAAAGCCTGATATGGAGACTTTCTACAACAAAAACAAAGGTGCCATCTTTGTGGCTGATTAGTCATGAAGCAACTATAGAGTAGATCCACATGTGCAAATATCATATTATCTCACTAGTGTGAGAAACAGAAACAGTAATGTAAATCTAAAAGGTACAACACATACTGTGAAATGGAAATTCAATGGGAACAAATTCAATAGAAAGGAAAAACTGGGATGAGAAAAGAGACAAATGAAAGAAGGGAGATATATATATATATATATATATATATATATATATATATATGATATTTTGAATAATTATTTTGTCAATTGCTTCTAGCCTTTAGAAAAGAGCAGGTAGTGCTTAATTTTTTTTTTGCTCTAATTGTTTTCTTTTTAATTTCTTTTAACTTCTTTTTTACTTCTTTATTATGTTTTTCTTCAAATGAATATTACATACTTATATAAGGTAATCAGAACAACTAATTTAAAGATGACATCATTAACACAGCAGCCATTGTTGAATTCCTATTACTTTATTTTGTTTTTTCCTATTATTTATTTAGTGAAACTTGAATCATTTTTGATACTTTTCTCTCACTATTTTGTATCCTTTCAAAATTAAAAAAAAGAAACTTAAATAGTTGGCCAAAGGTTGCAGTTTACTCAATCCTAAATACATGTGGGTGGTACATGGTTCCAGGGTAAATACTGAGGGGATTTGATTGACCTTATCAGAAAGCAAACAGTACATTTTTAGTTATATAAGTCTTGCTTTAACTTGGTCTTAACCATTCAGCAGAAAAGAGTAACCATGTGGTAAAAAAGTAAAGCTATATTAATATGCTGAGCTGTAAAAGGCTCCATTCAACAAGTTGTGACAATTGCAAGTTGTGCTGATAACTCACTATTATAGACTATTGGACTATATTGGTTTATTTTGATGAATTCAAATACCTACAATATTTGGGCTGGAATCAAGTATGAAAAAACACTTTAAAGACTTCTCCAAATACAGCTTGTCTAACAGCAATGGAATACCTATCATCTACAAAACAAAAAAAGAGGATATAAATAAAGGATGACTTTGTAGTGAAAAACTATATATATGTATTTACAAGATAGGATAGATATACAGCTACTTTCTCTTAGTTCAAGGAGAAGAAAGGTTTGTGCTAATAGTGTTTAGACAACATTTCATGTCTACTTCTTGTCCTCTGAGTAACTACTATGAAGAAAATAATATGCAATGTATTAATGATTGTAACTACCCTACTAAGCTGTTTATGAAACTGTTTCATTGCTATTTTAAATTTCTTATCATTAAAATGAATAAAATATTAAAAATAAAAATTAAACATTTGTGACACAAATAATTTGATAGTTTACAAATAAGCACATCTATTAATATAATTTATTAACATATACAAAATATTACAAAATTTCTTATGAGAGTGTAAATGGAGCTCAAAAGTAATCATTTACAATATAAGAACAAAATGTTCCTACCCAGGCAACTATGCAAAATGTTTGGGATGCACATTGGTAAACTGACACATGAATAGATAATATCACAACAAGATAACAATAGGAAAACAAAACAAAACAAAATATCGATTCTGCTCTACAACAAATGAGAAGACAAAATATACATGCTATCAGTACGTGGCACTTGTATATGAATCATGCACTTGTAATGCATGAAAAGTGCCTTAAGTGTGACCGAAGAAGCAAAGATTTTTTCTGTAGTAGACTTTGATTATTTTTACATTATAGTTCACATAACTTTTTTTTTATTTTTGATGTTATCTTCTAGTTTTTGTAAGCAAGTAAACAAGGGATGTGAAAATGTTGATGTCATGAGCATTCATTACATATTATATTTTGTTTCACAGATATCTTAGTCCCCTTATAAGTTCATGTTGTACAATATACTAGAATGCTCCTTACAAAACTAGAAGAGAAGAGAGAAAAAAAGACAACCACCACAAAAAAAAATTTAATCACATATGCTGTCAGTGTAAGCAAGATGTGTCCATAGAACATACAGTTATTTTTTTTTCTATGTAGACTGCCTTGGCTGTTTCATTTGAAGCAAAGCTTGCTTTTGTCAGAGAGTTCTGTTGCTATTTTCATGGAAATTTATATAATAATTTATTTTTGACATTTTCTTTTAGGTTTTCTAAACTTGTACATAGCTGATGTGAAAATGTTGATGCTTATTCAAAATTCACTATACATATTAAATATTTAATACTTTATTTTATTAATATTTTATGTTCCTGTTAACTACACATTGCACACTACAATAATCTCTAGACAAAAGCAAGACCAGGTAGATGTCAAATATGTCCTACTTAAAGGCATGAAAGCAAAATACATGTGCTGTCAGTATAAGCAATATATGAGTATATAATGTGCTATTGTCATGTGGCCAGATTGCTTTAGATGTGATAAAATAAAGATTATTTTTGTAAAAAGTTCTGTGGAAATTTTCATTGTAGTTTAAATAAGAAAACTCGTGTTTTTGTTTTTTTAGATTTTGTACATCAAAAACCAGTTGATCTTCACATTTTAATACAATTTTATAAATGGCAAATATTAAACATTCAATACTTTATTTTTGTAATATTTTGTAACCATTAATATTGTGTAACCATTAATACAATAAAACTCAAAAAATAAGAATTCATAATTCATCAATAGAAATATTCTAAAGAATGTGTCTGACAGTTGTCCCGAACCAGCGGGTCAGTCAACGAAGGTCACCTAGGAGAGAAGCGGGGAATTGAAGAGTGGACAAAGGACAGGAGATGTGAGAAATGAAGACAAGACAGGATTCTAATCAAGTCTCATTCATTTAGGGGAGGTGCTGGGTATATATAGTGGAGGCATAGGGAAATGATGTTGGTGTGTAAAAGGCACGAGTAACTAGGCAACCGGGCTACGACAGGAAGTCCCACCTCCGGGGCATAGCAGGAGACTTATGGGAAATAGGCAGGGTAAGAGCTAGGAACCTAGCTCAGCAGAGGTAGGGGAGGAGGAAGTCAGTGTCACACTGATACACCAAGAGAATTTTATAGGTCAGAGGCATTCAGGTGACCATTAAGGGCTATATGGCATGAAGTCATAATGTGGCAGATTCACAGGATTTAGGAAAAGATTCACTTGCAATAGTATTGGAGGCCTGGAGTTATTGTGCCTCCAACAGACAGTCCCATGTTTCTGTGCATTTATGACAACATTAGTATTATGCTCTTATTAAGATATAAGCTCATGCTGAGATTAAGAAAAGATAGCAAAAATATTCCACACAAATGACAATCATGAGAATTATTATAGTTCATGCTTTTAGTGTGAACTGTAAAAATCTGAAGCAATATGAATTGTACAGATTTTACCAAGTTTTGGTTTCTTTTTAAAAATTTTCCTGATTGTTGTGTCATAATACTGATTTTGTCATAAAGTGATACCATTATTGGCATAAAATAATCATGTTAAGGAAATCAATATACACCATAATAAAAATTATGGAAGGTACTAAAAATGATTCTGGAGGAGATTTAGAATAAGTCTCTGATGATCAAACCAGTTCCATTCCAGGAAAGGTTTCCTAAATCAGATTTGTTCAATCCAACAAAATGAGTCTTCTACAACTTTGACAAAAATATGTAGGTGTCAAATGAATAAAATCAGAAGTGATTTTGTGAGTACTCAGAACAACTGTACGGTAGTTTGTTTAAGCTATATAAAATGGATAAGACTCGGAGAAAGTTATAATCTATCAACATATAGTAGTGAATTTGGAACAAAAACCAAAAATTTCTCATAAAAAGAAATTTAAATACTTTAAAACCAGACTTCCACAACTCTTCCAATGATGAAAATAAAAAGACACATCCAGTTATATAAGACTTGCACTAATCTGATAACATAGTCTTTATGGCTTTTCCTGACTAATCCAAATTTTGGGAACATATAATATGGTGCTCTTCTAAAAATGCTAACTGTGAGAACAATGGGAAAGAGACCCATAAAAACTGACAAAATTTTTGACATCACAATTCTCATTACAGTCCTAAAATCTCAGAAGTGTAGAATTTTTTAGAAATGCACCTCAAGGCAAAGGGATAGCATCATTAGTATGTCCTCTGTAGAGAGCCCTTCTGTGTCCTCATTGTAGCCCAGTAAATTTATATTTGTAATCCCAGGGGAAAGTTATTGTAAGCCTAGTGTAATGATGCATGTTTGTGATCCCAGCACTTAGGAGACTGAGTTAGGTGGATCTTTGCAATTTTGAGACCAGCCTGGTCTACAAAGTAACCTCAAGGCCAGCTTAAGCTGCATAGGAGACCCTAACTAAAAAAGACAAAGAAGAAGAAGGAGAAGGAGGAGGAGGACGAGGAGGAGGAGGACGAGGATGAGGATGAGGAGGAGGAGGACGAGGAGGAGGAGGACGAAGACGAGGAGGAGGAGGAGGAGGAGGAGGAGGATGAGGATGAGGAAGAGGAGGAGGACAAGGAAGATGAGGACAAGGATGAGAATGAGGATGAGGAGGAAAAAGAAGAGGAAAGAAAAAAGGTGTTTTAATTCTAGTGAGCTAATACAAATCTACCACTTCCAATGCAACCCATGGTGAAAATAAAGACTCTAAGGCATATTTGTAATTAATGGGGAGCCAAAGTGTTTAAGTCTAGCCATGAAGATGGCTATCCAGAAAAAAGGCCCAGACCCAGGCAACCCAATGATTTGTTAAGGATGCAATGCAGGTAGGCTCAGAGCATGATCTAATGAAAAAGCTTTAACAGATTTTGAATTTGCTTTGAGACAGTGGACCATTTTTTTTTCCTTTCACACTTTTGGGATGGAAATATCCATTCTATTTGAGTCCCATTATTACATTTTGAAAACAAATGACTCATCAGTTTTTACAGGATCAAACATAAAATAACTATTTTCTTAAATTGAATAATTTTTCCAGCCTAGCATACAAGTGGTTTACATAATACTAAGATGATGTTTGAGACTTCAGTTGACACCATATCAGGGTACATTTTAGGGAGTGTCAATGTGGGAACGAACATATATTTCATGTGAGCTAGACATTAATTTTAGGTTCCCAATAAGGCAGAATATTATTGACTTAATTGTGTTTTTCTAAAACCATATATAATAAAGTCCAAATTGGTATTTCATAATATGATTAAATTTAGTGATAAAATCTCTAAAATGTAGATAATTTAAAAAGGAATTTTTATAAACTTGAGGCTGTTAGGGTTGACCTTAATACAATTTGACTTGCATATTTATAAATAGATCAGGATATGTGAAGAGACACCAGACATGCATGATCACAGAGGAAAGAAGATATCAAGACAGATGTAGATGACAGATATTTATGAGGAAAAAGAGTCACCTCAGGAAAAAACATTTCATGAACACTTTGATCTCAGTCTTTAATCCTTCAGAATTATGACAAAATGAATTTATGTTGTTAAAGCCATTCATTCTGTGGTACTGGGTCCTGGAAGTCTTGGAACACCAGTACAGCCAGACAAAGACAAACAAGCAAATAGAAACACAGACAAACATGCCTTATGCATAGTGATACAAAACTCTTCAGAAGAATACTGGCAAACTGAATTTGATAGTATAAAAATGTGATTAAAATGGGTTTAAATCATGATTATTAGGGCTTTTAGTTAGAATGCTAGAATAATTTAATATACGTAAATCTGTCCAGACACCAAATTAAAAGAACAAACATGATTTTCTTGACTAATGATGAAAAAGTAATTGACAAAATTATACATCACTCTATTGTATGTGTGTGAATGTGCGTATATGGGTATATGTTTGAAATATCAAGAAACTATCACAGTATTATGAATATTGTGCATAAAGTATAAGCAGCTACTTAAGTTCTATCACAATGAATCATTGAAAGACTGAAAACATTTACTCAAAGATCAAGAAAATTAAAAATGCTTGATTTTGCCATATCCATTCAAATAAAATGGGGAATTTGGCTACAATAATTTTGCATGAAAGGAAATAGGGTGAGGGTTAGGGTTAGGGTTAGGGTATATACATGGGAAGAAAATTACATAACTATATAACATCTCAGATGGAATGATGCTTCAAGTAAAAAAATCATGACATTTCTTTTATTTTTTTTTTTGAGACGGGGTCCAACTATACAGTTCACGCAAGCTTTGAACTCACTATGTAGCCAAGACTGGCCTCCATCTCATGGCAATCCTCTGTTTCAGTTTTCTGAGTGCTGAGATTACAAGTGTGTACAACTATACACAGTTATAAAAATGATGAAGCGTTTAGGAAAAAAAGCTAAAAATAACTTTAGAAATTTAGAAAATTTGCAGTATAGAAAATCAACACATAAAGTCAGATGGCTTTCTATATTTTAGTAATTTTTTTCAGACTGAAAGGGGTTGTAGTTGAGAAGTAGCAGTCAGAGATGCTCTCCAGAGTTTCTACCTAAAGCTTACCAGGAATTTTTATCTTGAGTAGGTGGAATGGCTTTAATTCTGGAGGAGACAAAGCCAAAGAAACAATGAAACATGCATGGGTCCAATAATCACAATGGGATAATTATGAATATAGTCAAAGACTTATACAAAATAGATAGTAATGTCTTCTCATAAAAAGTGATAAGGATAGGTAGTCCAAGACACATCAGCATTTTACATACCATTTATTTGCTATCTAGTATTGTGAACAGCTATTGAGACATTAGTAGAAGGATCTGGAGTATCATAACTTTTAAAGTTTTAACTAGAAAAAGATAATTTAGAACTTTTTGTAGGCCCATTAGCAGATGTCTCTTAAGCATGGGGTTTAATCCCTTTGTTATCTTCCATGGCCATTGGGTATTATCTCGAATAAACTGGCCAATTCTTATTATTACTGGGGGCACATGTATTATAGGACCTAGGAACAACACTGAGTACTTCCCATTTTGCAGGTGGGTCCACTGGCTGGGTAACTGACTAATCTGCATGAGCACCTCTTAAAAGTTTAGCAGGCTTTCTCCTTATATTGGCAGCTAACATGACTTCCTTCGGGGTGAGAGGTGAAGACCCATGACCATCTCAATCTGAAACTTCATTTGACTCCATCATGAACACTTTCTTTTTTACTTCTCTAGCAGCTTTGGACATTTTTTGCTTGAAATGTCCCTTCTCTCTGTCTGGATACAAGGAAGCATGACTTTTTCCACGTTTCCCAAATGGTCTTCATTCCTTTATGCTGGAAGTATCACTATTCTCATTTTTCTGTCTATAATTCCATTCTGTATTCTTTCTACTATGAAACACCTGAACTCAGACAAATTCATTCCTACAAGCCCTTCTCACGTATGCAGCTTATGTCAGATACCTGGGGCCCACTGAGCAAAATACAATTTTTTGGTTGTAAAGTCTCCGGAAGTTAGCCCTGCCAAAGAAATGTGATGGCAACTTCCCCTGCAGTAGATTTCATGACATACAATTAGACTGGTAGAAGAAGTACCTTTGAGGGCAATAAACTCTTCTCAAGGGATGTGAAGATAGCTTCCCTTGTAATGAGGCAGCAAATCCTGAGAAAGCTCAGCTCACCTGGGATGTATGAGGTTGACTGTTAAGGCATTAATACGTGTCTCTATAGACAAAATCTGGCGGATCCCATTAAAAGGAATCTTAATCTAGTATATTTGCTACAGGTTTTACCTGTATGATGACCTGAGTTTTGGTATCTTTTAGGAAAGAACAAATTTTTCTGAGATTTAGAGCATGTATAAAATAATCAAAGCATGAGCATTACTTATAATAGTATAAAACTGAAATATATTGGACCAGCAAGATAGTGTAGCAGAAAATTGATCCCCACCACCACATACAACACCAGCCCTGCCTCCAAGGTTGGCTAAGTCAGCCACAGAGTCAGGGCATACTGGTGCATGCCTGTAACACACAGCTGGTGAGGCTGAATGCAGCAAGACCACCATGAGTCTGAGCTGCATAATGAGACCCTGTAACAATGAAATACATTTTAAAAAATTAAAATGTATGTAAAATACAATTTTAAAAAATAAAAGATTTATACAAGTAGAGAAGGATATAGTAAAACTATAAATTTCAATAAAAACTTACTGCTGTGAAAGTAACATTGCCAAAAGTGAGTTCAAATCTATGGGGTTATTATGGATTAACAGGGCATTTTTTTATTCACTTTATTTATATCATTCTTCCTGGAGTGAAAATTATACAATTCTGTCAAATAATAATATTTTAATGTGTATTTATCCAACTTTTTCATTAAATGTGGAATCATGTAAATACTCAATTCTTTCCAAAATAAAAATTCCTATGAAAATTAAATATTTTTAATTAATTTCACCATCAAGTCAGGCAAAATGCACAGGAAAAGACAATTATAAAGGAAGGCATTTGGGACTTCTTTCCACAAAGGCAGGAACATGGGATATGTATGTTTAAAATAATGAAAAATATTTTGAGGGGTAATGCCAATGTATCTTTCACTGTGGTAATTTTAAACTGAAAGATTAACTTTTCGGATACATCGTGGTCCTGGTTTCAGCCTCTGAAACACCAAGATTATATGCATGTTCCACTATGCCCAGCTTCAGTCACTATCTCAGCAAACCTGGAAGGCAGGGCTGACATGGCATGACTGGGATCAAAGCCCAGTCCCTGCCTGTGCCTAAGCAGGTGCTTTACTACACTGAGCTATCTGGCTGGCCCTGGCAGATTTAATATTGTTAAAATGTTATTATTACATAAAGTGATCTGCATTCTCTTAATTCATATCAAAATTTAAATGATCTCTTTTTCTGAAAAAAACAACCCTGAAGTTTGTGTGTTGTCTCAGGGAAACCACAAGAAAACCAATGTTGAAAGCAGAGAATAAAATTGGAATATACATACTTCTTGATTTTAAAACTTATGGAAAATTAGTAGCATGAAAATTTCTTGCAGTGTCATTTAGATAGGAATACATATCAGGGCAATAAAATTAAAAGACAAGAAAAAACATGTTTGAATACAGATGAAAATTAGGCTTGGCAATAATATCAAGATCTGTCAATAGGAAAAGACTATTTTTTTCAAAATTATCCAGGCAAAACTATGCATTTACATACAAAAAGTGAAATTAGAATGTAATAGTATATAAAATAATTAAGTAAACAGCTGAAAGTCCAGGTGTAAGAGAAAATAAAAGCTATAAAATTTTTATGACAGACCCAGCCCAAGCCCAAACCCAGCGAGTGTGTGGGAGAGGTTCTGTGTGCCACTGTGCCTGCTGGATCTCTCCACACCAAGCCCAGGCCCGCCACATGAGTGAGACCTTCCTCCTCGCTCTTGGGACCCCCGTACCCCTTCGGAGTTAAACCAAGCCCACCTAGTGAGTGAGAACTTCTGCCTTGCTCTCAGGACCCCTCTAAACCCAGTCCAAATCCAGACCATGCAAATGTGCTGCTGTGTTCCTATGCACCCCCTGGACCCCTCCAGACCCAGCCAAGGGCTCGCATATAGACCTGGGGTGAAACTCTGCGGCTGAAGTCCCTGCAGAGAGACTAGGGGCCACAACCACCCAACTAATCCAAGAGCAGAACATCTTGCCAGAGGGCCACAAAATGTTCACTTCCAAGGGCTACAGCAGGAGGAGCTGAGCACAGCAGACAGAAAAAAGCCAGGAACAAGAGAATGAACTCAAACATAGTAGATTTTCACCCAAATTAAAGGTCAGGGGACAGTGCTATACAAAATGACAAAGAGAAGGAGCAAAATACAATCTCAGGTACGAAGCCCACTCGCAAGTGCAGAGGACACTAGCACAGAACAAATTGGGAATCACACAGCTGAAATGCCTGAATCAAGCCAAAAGTGTATTAAGAAAAGAAACAACTGCAAAAAGGTATAGAGGAACTGAATAACCTCTTAAATGAAAAAAGAAATCTCTAAATTAATAGCATCTGAGTTAAAGAATCAAATACAGAAACACATAAAGGAAATCAGATAAGAAATATTTGTAGTAAAAAATTAATAACTTTCTCAAGAACACACTGAGGAAAAAATAGATATTAGAAAAATGAGGGATTCCTTGAATTAGCAAAGGAGGAAATAAATACATGAAGCAGAGCCATAGAGATACAGAGGAACTTAAAAGGTCAATAATAAGCTTACAAAACCATTTGAGTGAAAATGAAGATAGAGTTTCAGATCACAAAGACGCCATCACAGCTAGTGAAAAGGTAAGAAAAGATCTCTTAAAACAACTAGGATTCAGGAAAAAAATAATTCATTACCTGCAAGACAATGCGAAGATGAACAACATGAGACTGATAGGCATCAATGAGAAAGGAGTAGTCAATACAAATGATATAAAAAGAATATGGGCAGAGGTAATAGCAGAAAACTTCCCAAATATAAGGAAACCATTTGACACGCAGGTATCCAAAGCATACAGAATTCCAAATATCTTCAACCTAATTAAAAACACACTGAGACACATACTAGTCAACATCCCAGAAATCCAGCACTATAACAATATACAGAAATCCGCTAGAAAAACAAACAGATCATATTTAAAGGAAAATCTATCAGAATTACAGCAGAGTTCTCTTCACAAAACATGAAGTCAAGAAGGGCATGGAACAGAGTATTTCAAGTCCACTAGAAAAACAAATTCCAGCCCAGACTACTATACCCTGCAAAACATTTTCAAGTTCTTTGATGGAGAACTAAAATACTTCCATGACAAAGAACAACTAAGAATTTCATTATGAGAAAGCCAACTCTACACAGATTATTAAAAGGTGTTCTACAGAGGGACTAAAATGATAAGAACTCCATGAAGAAGTACAGAGGAAACCCACTAAATGGGATAAACAATTAAACACAGAACAAAAGGGTGTAAACAACAGCAGTTAAATAACATGTCAATTGTAAATCAATGCATCTCAGTTATAACCATCAATGTAAATGGACTCATTTCACCAATTAAAAGAAATAGACTACATAAAAAAATTAAAAAATAGACTGGCACAGTACATTAGGAAACACAATACAAAAACATGCTGTATAAAAGAAACACACTTAAACCATAAAGAAATTCATAGGCTGAAAGTCAAAGGATGGAAAGCAATACTACATGCCACAGGACCTCAGAAAAAAGCAAGGCTAGAAATCCTGTCTCAGACAGTGTAACTTCAAACCAAGAATGATCAAACAAAATAAAGAAGGCCACTATATACTGGTTAGGGAAAAA